>JAPVLO010001312.1:0-111509 GCA_027257055.1 Cephalopachus bancanus | reverse complement strand
TGCCTGTATACCTGACCTTTGAAGACAATGAATGTATCATGACATGAAAAAGTCAATATCTTTATTCCAGATTCAGTTTCATCCCCAGTCAGAATGTTCTTTTTAAGAAGGACAATTTTAGACTTTTCTATTCAAACAATTCAGGATTTTGTTGTTCTTCTGATAATATTCATTAAGAGTAAGAAACCATCTAAAAGAGAGACTTCTTTCTAGGATAACTGCTTCCGCGATACATTATTTCTAGATTTTTAGGCATTGAATCGCTGATACATTCCTAAAAATTTTTATAGGGTTGTAGCTTGACTTAAACAAAAATAAAAAATAATAAATCTTATAGGAAGCTATGAGCTATGTTCTGTGAGTACTCAGGCCAAATCCCACATGAGAAGATAGAGAAGTCACAAAACTTGATCTGTTTTCTGAGTACACGAGGAGTTAAGGATTTCTGCCATAATATCCTTCAAGTATTTTTAGCCAATAATCTGAAAATGCCATGAAGTTGTACAGTGATTATTAAATGAGGCTCTGGTGTCAAGCTTCTCATGTAATTGAGCAAGTTACTTAACCTCTGTTCCTTCATTTCTTCATATGTTAAAAAAAGTAGCAATTATAGTATCTGCTACCAAGAGTTCCCATGGAAATCAATTGAATTGATATATGTAAGTATTTGAAATGAGTGACAGAGAAAGTATTCAATAAATCCCAATTATTAGTAGTATTAGCATTTTTGGATCACTATTTATAAGAAACACATACATTTAGATAAAATGGATACATACACTTCTACTTTTTTAAATAAGCAGTTAGATCCATAAAATTATTAACACATAATCTTATATCCCAATCTCAGATATACTGCTCATACAATCATAGCAAAGTGCAAGATTTTTTGGGAAAAACAAGAAGTTATTAAAAAAATCTCAGCAGAATCTTGAAAAGTAAAATCACACATAAAAAAAATAACAGGCAAATCACTGTAAACAAGAGACCGGATGACAGATCTTTGGAAATGGTGTGCTGAGCATGCTGACCTGACAGTTATCCAGTCACCTTAGGTATCACAGAGAGGTGACTCATCTGGGAGGTGGTGCTGCTAGCCCAGAAATTGGAACAGCTTCCATCAGGAGAGCAAATAAGGGGAGAGGGATGTCATTCAGGAGAAAATATCAATTCATGCTAGACCAGAGGTTAGGGTTAACATGGGAAAAAAATCCAGGAGCAAACATGGGATAGACTATGGAATCAAATAAAGTGTCTCTCGATGGTTAGAAAAGACACTGACTGTCTTGATTCTGTCTAAAATCCAAGAATTTCAAAAAGTGTTTCTCATCTCAGGGATGTGATTCATGGTTGTGCAAGATTTCTGTAAAACATCAGGGATAAAGTATAGCCTGGGCTGAAGAACAGATGTTCAACAAATACTTCTTGAATAAATAACATATATAGACGAAAGCAATAAAATATGACTGGGTTCATGGCCGCTGGGGCTCAATCATTGGTGTCTGGATCCTGGGTTTGCCGTTTTAGATGTACTTGGCAAGTGCCTACATCAGTGGGTGAAACTGGTAATATATATAAAAGTGCTAAAATGAGTCTCTGAACTTCAGCGACTTGGATTACATGGGTTACTATTATTGTTGCTTGGAACAAGACATCTAGCTTCAGCCAGCAAAGTCCAAATAATTCCTTACATAAGGAGAAAAAAATAGAGAACCAGAATGCCTGAGTTATACTTAAGATTAATGCATTTAATATTTAATTTTTACATATAGAATCTACTCAAATTACTTCAGCAGGAACATACAACAAGAAATTAAGGCATTTTAAGAAAAATAATTTGCATTTGCAGGTTAACTTTGGAGTGTGTTAACTGGAAGACTGAGAGACATTGGTTTAGTTTTTGAGATATGATATTGATAAACACTTGATGTGCTAGAAATGGAAAAAAGAAGATATGAGAAACACTTAAAGAATCTGAGATGCTTCTATATGGGTTTGGGCTTGGAATAAACAGAAGATTGGGGTAAATTTCCTCCAAAGTTGTAAGCTAAGAAAAAATGAATATGCCTTTACTACCTTTGGGAGTACAAAAACAAAGATTTCTTTGCTAGAGAGATTACCCAGATGTTGATAGATTAAATTCAAATAAAAGAAGAAATGACCTGCAAGCATGTAAAATTAGATAACCTAATATTGCCATTAAAAATAGTAAATCTACAGGTAGAGACGTTCAATTCTTCTCATGAATTATTATATGAAGCTCTGGGAGAAGATAACATCTCTAAGGAAGAGTATATCTAAAGAGAAAAGCAAAGTATATAGATATACTTGTTGTTAGATGCAAAAAACGAGTCCTGTCATGAAAACTGAAGGTGATTCATGATGTATAGGAAATAACCTGACAGTGTGAAGAGAGTACTGAATTGGATTGTGGTCAGATTTTTCTGAGCTGAAAGTTCAGTTTCATCACTTATTAAGCATTGTCTTGGGAAAGCTAACTCATTCCTCTCAGTTTCAATTTATTTATCTGTGAATTGGTAATATTACATAGCTTGAAGAATTTTCCACCAGCATACAGTAGAGAATCATTGTATGTTCCTTTCAACCAGAGACACTGTTCACTGTTGACCTAACAAATACTGTCCTTTTCTTCCACCTTAACATAGCTACTCTGTGCTAAATGTAGCAATCCATTCCCCCAGCTAGTAAGTGGTTTAAATGTGGCCATGTGCACAATTCTGAATAAAATTTAAAGGAAGGCCTTCTGCTGGGCTCTTGAAAAAAAGGCTTCTTGGGCTTTAAAAACTGGCACAAAAATGAAGTTAATTTTTTTTTTCTTTTTTGCCTCTGGACATTGGTATGTGAGTATATGATACCTGCAGCACTTGCATCTACCAAGAACATTGCTATGTGAGAATGGCGAGGAGAAATGTAGCCAAAAAAATTTTGCATTTCTGGGTGGGCTCGATGGCTCAGCCTGTAATCCCAGCAATTTGGGGAGCCAAGGGAAGTGGATTGCCTGAGCCCTTGGGTTTCAGTCCAGCCTCGGCAAGTTGGTGAGACCTCGTCTCTACAATAAATAAAAAATTAGCTGGTGATGGTAGTGCATGCCTGCAATTCTGGCTACTTGGAAGGCTGAGGCAGAAGTATCACCTGAACCCAGCAAGCTGATGCTGGGGTGGCCATGAGCATGACACTGCTCTCCAGTCTGGGCAATGGAGTGAAACTTCAACTCAAAAAAAAAAATCACGTGTTCCCATGAGCCTTGAAAATTTAACCAAAGCTGGAAGAACCCAAAATATAAATCCTGGCAATGTAAGCTTCTTGATATACTTGATTGTAGTCAACACATTATTATAGCAATTACAGCATAGTTTAATATCTAGTAATATATTGAATATGTATGTCAATAATAATTGGTGTCTAACCAAATGTGAAATAATCTTTGTTCTCTGGTAAGAGATGAAAGTGATCTTAATATTTCTGAGGTGACTAAGTCATTAAGAATCTCATTCAGGCTGGCCGAGGTGGCTCAAGCCTGTAATCCCAGCACTTTAGGAGGCTGAGGCAAGAGGAGTGCCTGAACCCAGAGGTTCAAGACCAGCCTGGGCAACATGGTGGAGACCTCATCTCTACAATAAATCAAAAAATTTACCAGGCATGATAGCACATGCCTGTAGTTCCAGCTACTAGGAAGGCTGAGGTGGAAGGATCACTGAGGCCCAGCAGGTTGATGGTGGGGAGGCCAGGCTACTGCACTCCAGCCTGGGCAACTGAGTGAGACTCCAACTCAAAAAATAATAATAATCTCATGCATGTGTTCAGAAATGTGATGGTGAGGTGAAACATATAGGGTTCTCTTTTTGAATAATATAAAATCATTCTTTGGTATGTGTGTTGCGTTGGATCCAGAATTCACCACAGATACCAAAATTCACAGATGCTCAAGTATCTTATATAAAATGGCACAGTATTTTCACATAACCTATATACATGCACCTGAATACTTTGAATCATCCCTGGATTACTAATAAGACCTAATGCAGTGCAAATTCTATGCAAATGGTTGTTATACTGTATTGCATTTTAAACATGTATTCTTCTCTACTGTAGTATTGTTATTTTTTCAAGTATTTTTGATTGGCAGTTGGTTGAATCCATGGATGTGGAACTATGGATACTAAGAGCCAAGTGTACACCTATTAAGCCACACAGTAGGGGAACTCATTCTCTCAGAATACTACATTATCTTTAGTTCAAAGAGGTAAGAGGCCACTTGATTAAATATCAATTCTCAGGATGCTCTCAATTAAAAGCATATGCAGTAATTACTCGTTAATTGGAAGTTCATGATGAACTGTTAATTTATTCAGTAAGTATATATGGAGCCCTTATGCCAGTAGACTAAACAGTTTGCTCAAATAAGAGAACACAAATATGAAGATACCATGCCCTTATGACAACATCAACACTTACCTTACATTCTGTTATTTTGTTGGGCTAGCCCGTCATGCCATTCTCCTCATGATAAACCTCGAACGGCCTCAGGCAAAATGCACATCTTTAGATTTCAAAGTAAATCCTTAGGATACATTTTACTTTAGAAATATTGCCACTGAAAGGACAATTTTCTCAACTGAATGTCTTATCTCAGAAGAATTTTAAGGCTCAAATGACCCAGCCTCTCCCTGAGTCTCACTGTTTTAAAACTGGGTTAGAAACTGAATTTTTGCCTGCCCCTTTAAAAAAAAAAAACAGTCAGATAAAGACAAGAGTAGTGAAACTTCAGCAGAGTGAAACTCTAGCTCCTAATTCTTAATGCAGAGACCAAAAGTTATACTGTTAAAACCATTTTGCTCAAAAATAACAGTCCCAGACAACCACCTGTGGGCTTACCAGTAGGAGTAAGTGTTCTAATTGCTTTATAAACATATGTCATCTAATTTTCCTGTAAAGCATTTTCATTGGGTCCTAACATTTTTCTAGCCCTACACACAAATTAAAACTAAATTTCAGCAAATTTGAGCAATCTACCGAAGATCACACAGCAAAAACCAAAAGTGTCAAGATTCAGGATTCAAAGCACGGTCAGTTATTAAACTGTGAATTTAATCAGATGTCCTCTTGCTCTTCTAATCAGACTGACAGCATCAACAGCTATTAGTAGGTTTCTATCATGGTTTTTATTTCAGTTTTATGCATTTATTTTAGATACAAGGTTTTATTCTAGGACCCAAGTAGGAGTGCAGTGGCACGATCACAACTTGATATAAGCTCGAACTCCTGGGCTCAAGCAATCCTCCTGCCTCAGCCTCTCAAGTAGCTGGGACTACAGGTGCACACCTTCAGGTCTGGCTAATCTATCATGTTCTTGCCCTGAACATGAATCTGTGTAGTAGAAAATGTAGTATAGGAAATGACTCAGCCTCTCAAATTTTATTTGCTGCTTGGGGAGAATTGGAGAACACACTCCAAACAACTCAAGAATAATCATATTCTCAGTGATGCTCTTCTGACTAAACCACCATGGCAGGTCTGAGAAGCTACATGAGAGTCAGCTACGTGGTTTCATGCAGAAGATAGAAGGTTCAATTTTGTCTGTCTTTTGATAGATGTGATTGTCTACAATGAAGCAAAATGCCAAATGAATGAAAAGAGTAATGAAGGGAATAACTGTATGTATGCAACCTGGTTAGAGAAAGGCAACTCTGAACAAAAAATATGTCTCTCAGGAATTGCTAGAAGAGAGATCAGCAAAGATACAGAAGCCTTTAAAGTAAAGAATGGGGCCCCATTTTCCCAGAATATTTATCAATAATGCCTCCTTTCATTCTCAACAAATTTGTGTTTTGGATGTTAGATTAGATGATTACTCTACTTTTAAATTTTCTCTTCTTGATGTCTTAAATGGTTTTCTGTTAATTTTAGGACAAAATTCAAAACTTTGACATGGCCTTCCAGGCCTGCAGTGATCTAGATCAAGGTCACCTCACTAAATTATTACTTAATTATCACTGTTGATCTATTTTCTCTATGTTCTTTCTTTTGTGGCTTGCTTTCTACATCTTCTAATTTGCCTTGCTCTTTTTTGCCTTAGGGCCTTTGTACACCATTCTCTTTCTTACAATTTTCTTCTTGCCTTTTTCTAAAACTTCTACTCATAACTCCAGCAATACTTTTTAAATGATTTAAACTGGGCTGTCTCATGAAAACTTCCTTGATTCTTTAGAAGAGGTGAGGTCTCAGGTTTGTTGATATTTGCTCCTTTCCCTTTGCGATTTTCTTTTCTCTTGAAGACCACTGGGAAGATTATTTGAAAAGGTCTAAACTGTCACTGTTTGTGGGGTGGGAGATAATACTATGATTTTCTAATACCCACCTTGTCTTCTATATAGTTTTGAAATTGAAACTAACTCAGAACATGAGATAAAGTTCTTTTTTCATTCACATTCCACTTTGTTTTGCTATATTATCAATATTTTAATCTTGGTGAATAAAAAAATATTACTATAAACCAATACACTGAAAAGACCCATCAAATTTTAGAAAAAAAGGTATTTTTATGAAATAAGTTATCAGTATTAAAAAGTAAAAAGTGTGTAGCAGGAGTAGGGGAAGGCCCAGGCTGATCAAGGGAGAAGTTCTAGCTCCATTCTGTACATCTCCCAACCACCTCCCTTCAGACCACTCCCCTGGGCCTTAAATCTTACATTTATCAAATAAAAGGAAAAATGAGATTACTTAATAACCAGAATGATATCTAATGTTACCTACTTTTTTCCATTGTTTGCAAAAATCATCTATTGTTGTAGAATATCTGTAAAGCAAATGTAATCCTTCACATTACTATAAGTCTGGTAAGTAAAAGGATCTGTTCAAATACCTATCTTAGAAATATAGCAGTCATACAACTATTTTCTAAAGCAACAACAAAAATTAAGCTAAGCCACAGAACAAGAATTTTTATTACTCTGTCAAAAACATATTCCATTTGTCATATGACTCAATTAAATGAAGAATTCTAAACTTTGACTTCCCTTCTCAAAACTCAGTTAGGGATATGAAAACAGATTTCAATGTCTTTAGAAGTCAATCTTTGGTTTTTGTACAGGAAGTTGGGGCTGGATTCTATCTCAGGGTAGGAAGAATACACAATTAGGGAATATCTCAGCTGTCTTGAGAGGATAAGAACTGGCAGGTCTGAGAAGAATGTTGCTGGTAATTTGGTGGGTATTGCATTGAATCTGTAGATTGCCTTAGGTAAGATGGACATCTTCACAATGTTGATTCTTCCAATCCATGAGCTAGAAAAAACAACACAGGTATTCATAAGGAAACACAAATGACCAAGAATAGCCAGAACAAGCCTCAAGAAAAAAAAAAAAAAAAAAAAAAAGCAGGTGGTATCACATTACCAGACTTAAAACTTTACTATAAAGCTACAATCATCAAAACAGCTTGGAATTTGTATAGGAACAGACATATAGATCAATGGAATATAATTGAGATTCCAGAAGCAAAACCTCAATTTCTCAACCAACTCATCTTCGACAAAGCCTCGACCACCTACCACTGGGGAGAGGAGAACCTATTCAGTAAATGGTGCTGGGAAAACTGGCTGATCACATGCAGAAGATTGGAACAGGACTCCTATCTATACCCATACACAAAAATTAACTCCAAATGGATCAGAGACTGAAATGTAAAACCTCAAACCATAAGAACCTTAGAAAAGAAAGGACATACCCTCATGGAAATTGGAACTGGCATCCAATTCCCGAACAAAACCTGAAACCCATAGGTCAGAAGAGAGAAGATAGACAAATGGGATGTCATTAAACTGACAAGCTTCTGCAAAGCCAAAGAAACCATCAAGAGAGCAGGGAGACAGTCCACAGACTGGGAAAAAGTATTTGCCAACTCCAGGTCTGACAAAGGCTTAACATCTTGTATCTACAAGAACTCAAACGTGCTGAAAAGAAAAAACAAACAACCTCATTATAAAGTGGGCAAAAGATATGAACAGACACTTCACAAAGGAAGACATTCGAGCAGCCAACAGACACATGAAGAAATGTTCAACCTCGTTAATCATCAGGGAGATGCAAATCCAAACCACACTGAGATACCACCTAACTCCAGTCAGAATGGAAATTATCAATAACTCAAAAAATAACAGTTGCTGGAGAGGGTGTAGTTAAAAGGGAACACTTCTACATTGTGGGTGGGAGTGTAAACTAGTGTAACCTCTGTGGAAAGCAGTGTGGTGATTCCTAAAAGCTCTAAATATCAACCTCCCATATGACCCCACAATCCCCCTACTGGGAATATACCCTGAAGAACTCAAATCACTCTATCAAAAAGATACCTGCACATGTATGTCTATCACAGCATTGTTCACTATAGCGAGAACCTGGAAGCAACCAAGCTGTCCATCAGAAGAGGACTGGATTAAAAAAATGTGGTACATATGCATGATGGAATACCATGCCGCCATAAAAAAGAACAAAATCATAAATTTTGCAGCAACCTGGATGGAACTACAGTCTATAATACTGAGTGACCTCTCACAGAAACAAAGATCTGAGTATCACATGTTCTCACTCATATAGTGGACCTTGAACATCCAATGTAATACTATGAGAAAATGACTGACAGTGGTGGGAAACTATGGGGGGGTGAAGGGAGATGGGATTAATGGTAGTAAATATCTGTCTGGGGACAGGGAGATACCGCTTATCAACAAGGGTGCCTGAATGAAGCATATTTGTATACCTAACCCTTAACTGTACCCCACAATATCATAATAAAAAATACTGATTATGAAAAAAGTGCCTCAGGTAATGTAGCACTAATTACTAAAAAGCTACCTTTTTTCTCACTTTCTCACCTTCTCTCCTGCATTCCTCTCTGTTCATGCATGTTTTGCTTTCCTGTATTTCTTTTTGTCAGTCTAGATTTTATCAGGTCAACAAGGAGGATGTAGCACATAAAAAAAAAAGAACTGGCAGGAAGTAACTTCTTGAAAGTGGAATCAAACCCGAATTTATTGCTAGACTACATGAGAACAACATGGATGAGCTGAGCTATCGGTATCAATGGTGTTCAGACTTATCAGAATGCCTGACCTATAGAATGTCAACATGAGATGCAAACAAGGGAGATTAACTTGTGGAATGATCTACCTCACACCTGTTTCTAAGTTCTTGACACTTCTGGAAAAGGTACTTTGAGGCAAAGTGTGTAAGAGCAGTGGGTCCAAGGTGGTAGTAAAATAAAAACAGAAACATAACAGTAGGAAGGAAACAAAAAAGAGAGAGGGGAAATATAATAACATTTGGAGATAGGTGTAAATTAATGTACCTCTACTAATTAAAACAGTATGCTGTCATTATAATTGTTTGTGTGGAGAATTTAAGATTTGGAAAATATTTACTCATGCCCAAGTTTTAAAAGCAGACTACATTCAATATGAAAACAATTGTTAAAGTTTATTCACAGAAAATAAGACCAGGAGGTAAACATTTTAAAATATAAATATCAATGGACCCTGAGTTTACTGGCACTACTGTGAACTTATCCTCAATGAACGTGATGGATTCTTCTGGGGACCTTGTTAAAATACAGCTTCCACCTTTTTGCCATGTGATGACAACTAAATGGTACCATCTATGAAGAATGGGACCTCATCAGACACTGAATCTGCCAGCACCTTGATACTGGAATTTTCAGTGTCCAGAACTATGGTGGGAGAGACTGACTAGTGGGGGTTTGTGAGCAAGTGGCCAGGGCTCTCCTGGTAGCAGCTTGTGCTGCAGTTGCTCAGTTTGGTTCCTAGTGCTTCCTGGGTCACAAAAGCCAAGTGCCATTTTTTTATGAGTTGGAGTCTCACTCTGTCACCCAGTCTGGAGTGCAGTGGCTGCTCCCAGCCACCGCAGCCTCAACCTGCTAGGCTCCAGTGATCCTTCCACCTCAGCCTTCCAAGTAGCTGGAATTACAGGTGTGCGTTACCACGCCCAGCTGATTTTTTGATTTATTGTAGAGATGAGGTCTCGCTGCCCAGGTGGGTCTCGAACCTGGGGCTCAGGCAATCCACTCACTTCAGCCTCCCAAAGGCATGGGATTACAGGCTGAGCCACTGAGCCCGGCTAGTGCCATTTTTTAAAACTGACAAAATGTTTCTGGGAAAAAGCCACAGGGAGAGACTACAGGATCCAGGCGCTGCTTCACCACTGAAGGAAGAGAGAATGCTGGCTTCAGGCTGTGCCTCACCATGGCAGCACCTGGCCAGACATTGGCTACAAGGACTGAAGAGGGAACTGGAATCAGAACCCCACTAGAGAAGAAAGATGGACCCAGCCACTATCTTGAAAATGGGGCAGAAAAGTGAACTGAGTTGCTCATCACAGAGCAAAAGACCCAGTCTCTGTCACCAGTGGATCAACTACTCAGGGACTAACCATGAACCAGAGGGAATATCCCAAAAGTACAAACTTGGAGGAATATGACGAGTGCGGTGTCTCAGGCACCACACTCCCTATTCTGATTAGGCAGAAAGAGAAAGAATGTGGCCAGAAAAGGACAAGGAAGATCTCCAAAGAGATCAGTGAACAAATACAGAGCCCTGATCAGGAAGAATAGAGAGGATGAGTAAACATAAGACATAAAAGTCTCTCCCACTGCCACTGAATAAAAGACCTAAAGAGAAAAGAAAGAGATCTGTCACAAATGAGGAAAAACCAACGGAAGACCACAGGTAATTTCCAGTGTAACAAATAGAAAACACCTGAAAAATCAGACATCAGGACCCAAACAATGGAAGTCACATATGACTGGTCCCATAATATGACAGGGATTAGGGAATGGATGGAAAGAATGAATAAGATTCAAGAAAGACAAGATGCAATACTGAAAGAACTTGTAACAGAGATTTTGGCAATAAAAAATTCATCCAGGAAATAACAAGATGACAAGCATGCAAAGCAGAATTAAACAAACAGAAAAAAAAGAGTCTCAAAACTTGAAGACCAGAACATGAAACTAAGCCAATCTGTAAAAACATGGAAAGAAAATTCAGAAAGAATAAAGCTTATCAGAGATGTGCAATTATATCAAGAGGCGGAACCTATTCCTAATTGGTATCCCAGAAGAAAAAAAGGAAAGGAAGAACACCTTGGAGCAAGTATTCCAGGAAGTTATCTAAGAAAACTTTCACATCTCACCAGAGATGTGAAGAGCTTAACACAAGAGATACGGAGAACCTTCACATGACATCAATTGAGAAGACCAACCCATAGACACACAGTAATTAACAGTAATTAAATGGACACAAAGTAGGAACAAAAGAAAAAGTCCCAAAGGCAGCAAGAGAGAATGGTCAGACTACTCACTGGGGTAAACAAATCAGAATAACAGCATACTTCTCAGCAGAAACACTACAAGATAGAAGGGACTGGTGTCCAAAATTCAAAGTCTTCAAAGATAAACATTTTAAACCAATAATTTCCTACCCAGCCAAGCTCAGCTTCACCAGCAATGGAGACTTAAAATCCTTACCAGACATCCAAGAGATGTCCTAATCCCTAAGAGATTATGCAGCTTCCAGACCAGCTCTAAAGGGTATGCTTAAAAAGGAATTAAGCACATAAAAAATAAAAAAAAGAATGACCACACACTTCCAAAGAGAACAGCAGAACACAGAATAAAGTGAATATATTGCAACAGCAAACTTGAAAGCACACACATATATCAATCCCAAAGCTAAAAGAAAATAAACAAACAAGCAAAGGAAAAAACTTTGTAAGAACCTCATAACAGGGATAAACAATCACATTTCAATTATCAGTCTGAATATGAATGGAGTAAATGTCCACTGAAAAGATACAGAATGGTCAACTGGATAAAAAACCAGGACCAATTATTTGCTGCATCCAAGAATTTTTATCTCACCACAAAGGACAAACATAGGCTCAAAGTTAGGGGTGAAAAATAAGTTTCCAGGAAAATGGATCACAAAAGAAGACAGGAAACACTATCTTAATGTCAGAAAAAGCAACAATTAGGTTTTCAAAAATTTTAAAAGATATAAAAGGACACTACATAATGATAAAAAATTCAATCCATCAACAAAAAATATCCATCATAAACATACATGTACCCAACACAGGAGCACCAGCATTAATAAAGCAACTACCGGGCAAACTAAAAAAGATATTGACACTAACACCTACTGGGGACTTAAATACCCTACTAGAAACCCTAGATAGATCATTGGGGCAAAAAATCAACAAAGAGATCCGGAACCTCAACTTGACACTTGACCAAATGGACTTAATAGGTACTTGGAGAATATTCCACCCAACAAACACAACCACATTGAATGTACTCCACAATCAATCACATCCTAGGCCATAAATCCAGTATAAACAAATTCTGTAAGATTGTAATATTGCCATGCATTTTCTCAGACCACAGTGGAATAAAAGTAAATATCAACACTAAAAAAATTCCCCCAAAACAAACAAAGACATGGACAAAAACAGCATGATGCTGAATAACTACTGGATCAACAAAGATATCAAAAGAGAAATTGAAAGATTCCTGGAAACAAATGGAAATAAAGAAACATCTTTCCCAAAACTCTGGGATTCCATGAAAACAGTTCTGAGAAGAATTTATATCTAAACAATCACACATCAAGAAAATGGAAAGATCACAAGTTATCAACCTAACAAATCACCTAAGGGAGCTGGAAAGACAAGATCACAAAAACACTAATTTTAGCAGAAGAATCTAGATCACCAAAGTAAAAGGTCACAACAGGAATAGAAGACAAAAATATCATAGAAAACATTTAAAAGACAAAAAGCTGCTTTTTTGAAAGAATTAACAAGATGATGGGCCCTAGCCAGAATGACCAAGAAAAAGAGAGAAAAAGCCCACACAAATGCATTCAGATATACAAAAATCAAATCACATTTGACCCAAAGAAATACAGAAGATCTTTAGAGATTACTGTCCACACCTGTATGGAAACAAATTTGATAGCCTAAATGATATGGAGTACTTTCTAATATCATACAACCTCTCTAGGTTGAAACAACAGGACATTGAGATACAAAATATATCAATAACAACCCAATGAGTTGACTCCATCATAAGAAAACTACACACAAAAAAAGTCCTGGACAGACTTTTTTTCCAGCAGAATTCTACAAAATGTACAAAGAGGAGCTTATACCAATACTATTGAAAGTATTCAGGGACTTTTGGCAAGATGGCAAAGGAGCAGGTTGATCTGTGAAGACTATCTGCGAAAGAGGTGACCATAGGAGCTCTTTCTCTTCCCTGGTGCCTCCTGCTCCAGTTACTGCCATCCTGCTCTTTGACCAACTGTACAGGTCTGAGGGCTGACAGAAAACTGCCCCGCACACTGCTGTATCTGCTGCTGCAGCTACCTTCATCTCCGACGCCACTGGCCACATTTTTCTGTGGGCTGGAGGCCCTCGGTTCCATGTACTGCACTGCTGGTTCAGCCACCTCCCCTGCTGCTCTCTCCTGCAGTTGCCACCCCACTGGGATCAGCTCTAGCTTCCTGGCTGTGGAGTTCTTTCCTCACATTGCACTGCTGAAGAGGCCACCTCCACTGCTGGTCCTTCCTGTGGCTATTCCTTACCCCCTGCCTAAGGTGGCCCTCAATCCCCAGCCCAGGGAGCTCTGGGTCCCCATGACTACTGCACGGATCTGTCATGCCAGAGCCACCCAGTGCCACACCGACCTGTAGCTCCAGGCTGTCCCACATTCAGTCTTCCCCAAGTTTGGGCCAGCGGGTGGGTGAGGAACAGTTTGCTGGCTCTGCCCAGCTCCACCTGCCTCCAACTTGAACTCTAAGGTAATAAAATCAAACTGGGAGAGACAGATAAACCTACCCAATGCTAGATCAGACAGAGCTCAGATTGAATGACAGATTTCTCAGGTAGTAAGCTGACTGAGCTTAGATCTGATCAAATCTCCCCCTGCAGGAGGCATGGGGCATCAGATCCTACCAGCCTGCAATGAGAACTAGAGATCAGAACTGAAAGGACATTGGAGTTAGAGAAATGAGCTCAGAGTGTGCTTGGTTCCCTTTTTTTAAAATTTTTTTTCTATTTGTATTCTTTGTATGTTTGTTTTACTTATCTTTGTTTTTTTCCTCTCTTACTGGTATTGATAGCATTTAAGTAGTAGCTTTGCCTCTGTTAGTTTACTGATTTTTTTTAAATTCTATAGACTTCTTGCTTCTGTAAAGGAATAGTATCAACAAGGAAGATGATTGGCTTGTGTGTCTGTATACTTTTGTTTTGTTTTTTCTTACTCTTTTCTGTCTCTTTTCATTTATTAGTCATTACATTTTCCTATTTTCCCACTTACTCTTCTCACTCTCCACCTTCTTCTTCCTCCCCTACCCTGTTCCATTACTTTCCTTTCTCTTACTATATTTTGCTTTCAGGGAGTAAACTTATTCCCCCACAGCATGGACAGATTACAAGCCAGTGGGAAGTAGGTTCCAGGATATTCATACACCTGTTGGTGGATACGGTGATCTTTAGATAGATTTTGAACCACAGCCTCTCCCTCAAAACTGAAAAAAAAGTACAACCCTCAACCCACAGTCAACCTCCAGAAGTAAACAAAGCTAAAAGATTCATACAAGGAAGAATAGGAGATCAGGCAAACAGAAGTAAAAGCAACCCTGCCACCTCTGAACAAAGTTCAAGAATGGGAGGAGGAAAAAGTGGGGAGGAAAATCTATACAAATGAAGAAAAACTAAAAGAAAAATATAGGTCACACACAGATCGCCCCCCACCCTGGGAGATCAGACACTGAGAAAACAGACTTCGGAATGCAAACAATGAAGGGGCCCCAGAATGACTGGTGATATACTACAAACCCAGACATCAAGAAACTAATAGAATAAAAAGAATTGAGGAGAAACAAGAAGAAAATAGGAAGGAATTAATAACAGAGATAACAACAGTAGAGAATACTGTGAATGAAATAAATAACAAACTGATAAGCAGGGAAAGCAGAATTAGTCAAGCAGAAGAAAGAATCTCAGAACTTGAAGACCAAAATACAGAACTAACCCAAACTGTCCAAACCATAGAAAAGAAGCTTAAAAAGAAATAATAAAACCTTCAAGAGATGAGCAATTACTACAAGAGACTGAACCTAAGAGTAATTGGACATCCTGAGACAGAAAAAGAGACAGAGACATCTCTGGAACAAACATTTTATGAAATTATTCAAGAAAACTTCCCACATCTCATCAGTGATACAAAAATTCAAACACAAGAGATTCAGAAAACCCCTGCAAGACAACAAATGAGAAGACCAACTCCCAGACACATAGTAATTCACTTTAACAAAGTAGGTATGAAAGAAAAAATCCTAAAGGCAGCAAAAGAAAAAGGTCAGACTACATACCAGGGAAGAACAATTAGAATAGCAGCAGATTTATCTACAGAAACCCTTCAGGCAAGGAGAGCTTGGAGCCCAATCTTCAAAGTTCTCAAAGATAATCAGTTTTAACCAAGAATAACCTACCCAGCTAAACTAAGCTTCACCAGTGAGGGAGAACTAAAAACTTTCCCAGACATTCAATCCCTAAAAACTTCTGTTGACTCTAGACCAACCCTACAAGAAACACTTAAGTATTAAACACACCAGAAAGGGAAAAAATAGCAACAACACTCTTCACAAGAGTGCAGGAAAAAGTTGAAAACACACATGAATCAACCCAAAATTCAAAAGAAAGATAGTAAACAAACAGGAACAACAACAACTGTATAAGAACCTCATGACAGGGATAAACTCACACATTTCAATAATTAGCCTGAATGTGAATGGGCTAAATACACCACTGAAATGACATAGAATGGAAAAATGGATAAAATATCAGGAGGCAACAGTATATTGTCTCCAAGAGACTCATCTCACCAGAAAGGACACTCACAGACTCAAAGTAAAAGGATGGGAAGCAAAATTTCAGGCAAATGGAACACAAAAGAAAGCTGGAGTTGCAATTTTAATCTCAAATACCATTTAAACTATGAAAAACGTAAAAAGATGAAGAAGGTCACTATATAATGATAAAAGGTTCAATTCATCAACAAGAAATATCCATCATAAACATATATGCACCCAACAAAGGTGCACCAAAGTTCATAAAGAAGCTTGTATGGAAACTTAAAAAAGAGAATGACACTAACACTATCATAGCTGGGGACTTCAATACCCCAGTCACAACCCTGGACAGATCATCAAGATAAAAAATCATCAAGGAGATCTGGAACCTCAATGAGACTCTTGAACAAATGAACCTAATGATACCTACAGAACACTCTACCTGAAGACCACAGAATATACATTCTACTCATCACCACATGGAACATACTCCAAGATTGACCACATCCTTGGCTATAAATCAAACAAAAGCAAATTTCATAAGACTGAAATTTTGCCACGCACCTTCTTAGACCCCAGTGGAATAAAAATAAATATCAACACCAACAAAGTTCCAACAAAACCCACAAATAGATGGACACTAAACAGTGTGATGCTAAGCAACTCCTGGGTCAATGATGAAACCAAAACAGAGATTAAAAGGTACCTGAAAACAAATGAAAATGAAGAAACATCTTACCAAAACCTCTGGGATGCCATTAAAGCAGTAGTAAGAGGGGAATTCATATCTTTACAAACACACATGAAGAAAATGGAAAGATCATAAGTTAACAGTCTAACAAATTACCTAAGGAAGCTGGAAATGCAAGACCACCAAACCACTAACTTCTGCAGAAGAATGCAAGTCACCAAAATAAAAGCTCATATCCAGGACACTGAAGACAAAAAGATAATACAAAAAATATAACAAAAAACTGGTTCTTTGAAAAGATAAATAAGATAGATGGTCCTCTAGCCAGACTGACCAAGAAAGAGAGAAAAAGCCCACATAAACTCAATCAGCAACATAAGAAATGAAGTAAAAACTGACCCAGTAGAAATACAGAAGATTATCAGAGACTACTATGTACAATTTTATGGAAACAAATTTGAAAACCTAAAGGAAATGGAGGACTTTCTGAAATCACACAATCTCCCTAGGTTGAAACAAAAAAACACTGAAACCCTACATAGAACAATAACATCAAGGAAATTGATACTGTCATAAGAAAATTACAGACAAAAAAAAATCCTGGACCAGATGGCTTTCCAGGATAATTCTACAAAACATACAAGGAGGAACTGATACCAATCCTATTGAAAGTATTCCAAGCAATTGAGAAAGAGGTCACTCTTCCCAAATCATTTTATGAAGCTAGCATTATATTGATAACGAAAGCAGGAAAAGATCCAACAAAGAAAGAGAACTACAGGCCAATATCTTCAATGAACATACATGCTAAAATTCTCAACAAGATCCTAGCAAACCGGACTCAACAACACATCTCAAAAATCATCCATCATGACCAAGTAGGCTTCATCACCAGGATGCAAGCCTGGTTCAAAATTCATAAGACCATAAGCATAAATACATCAAAATATGTAAAAACAAAAACCACATGATTACATTATTAGATGCAGAAAAACCCTTTGATAAAATCAAAGCACACTTTCCTGATAAAAACCCTCAAACATCTAGGCATATGTAGAACATATCCCAAAATGGTTAAAGCCATCTATGAGAAACCCACAGTTAGCAAACTCCTAAACAGACAAAAATTGGAACAATTTCCACTGAAAACTGGAACAAGACAAGGATGCCCACTCTCACCCCTCCTGTTCAACATAGTTTTGGAAGTCTTGGCTAGAGCAATAAGAGAAAAGAAGGAGATCAGGGGAATCCAGATAGGAAAAGAAGTCAAGTTATCTCTCTTTGCAGATGACATGATTGTATAACTTGAAAGGACAAGAGAATCTGCCAAAAACCTCCTGGTACTCATAAAGGACTTTGGAAAAGTCTCAGGGTATAAAATAAATGTACAAAAGAAAATTGCATTTCTATACACCAATAATAAACAAACAGAAACTCAAATATAAAGCACAATTCAATTTACAATAGCCACACACACACAAAAAAGAAATACCTTGGCATCTACTTAACCAGAGATGTAAAAGACTTTTATGATGAAAGCTAGAAAACACTGCTCAAAAAATTAAAAGTGACATAAACAAGTGGAAAAATATTCCATGCTCAAGGATTAGAAGAACCAACATTGTTAAGATGTCCAGTTTAGATTTAAAGAAATACCCATCAAATTACCAGCAATATTCTTCTTAGACCTAGAAGAAAACAATACAGGAATTGATATGGAAACATAAATGACCAAGAATAGTCAAAACAGTCCTCAGCAAAAAAAAAAAAAAAAAAAGGGCAGGAGGTATCACGCTCCCAGACTTTAAAGTTTATTATAAAGCTACCATAATCAAAACAGCCTCATAATGGTACAAGAACAGGCATATAGACCAATGGAATAGAATTGAGATTCCAGAAGCAAAGCCTCAATTTCTCAACTAACTCATCTTCGACAAAGCCTCCACCACCCAGCACTGGGGAGAGGAGAACCTATTCAGTAAATGCTGCTGGGAAAACTGGTTGACCACATGCAGAAGATTGAAACAGGATCCCTATCTATCCTCACACACAAAAATTAACTCTAAATGGATCAGAGACCTAAATGTAAAACCTCAAACAATAAGAACTTTAGAAAATGCAGGACACACCCTTATGGAAGTTGGAACTGACATCCAATTCTTAAGCAAAATCCAAAATGCACAGGCCATAAAAGATAAGATAGACAAGTGGGACCTCATTAAACTGACAATCTTCTGCAAAGCCAAAGAAGCCATCAAGAGAGAAGGGAGACAATTCACAGACTGGGAAAAAAATATTTGCCAACTCCATATCTGCCAAAGGCCTAACATCAAGGATCTGTAAGGAACTCAAATGTGCTGAAAAGAAAAAATCAAACACCCCATTACAAAGTAGGCTAAAGATATGAATAGACACTTCTCAAAAGAAGACACATGAGCAGCCAACAGACACATGAAAAAATGTTCAGCCTCACTAGTCATCAAGGAGATACAAATTAAAACCACACTGAGATACCACCTAACCCCAGTCAGAATGTCCATCATCAATAACTCAAAAAATAACAGATGCTAGAGAAGATGTGGTGAAAAGGGAACATTTGTACACTGTTGGTGGGAGTATAAGCTATTACAGCTTCTGTGGAAATCAGTGTGATGATTCCTAAAACTCCTAAAACGTGACCTTCCATGTGATCCCACAATTCCTGTACTGGGAATATATGTGGAAGAATTCAGGTCACTCTATAAAAAAAGATACCTGCACATGTATGTTTGTCATAGCATTGATCAGAATAGCAAGAACATGGAACCAACCATGCTGTCCATCAAAAGAGGACTGGATAAAAAAAAATGTGATACATATATACATTGGAATATTACTCAACTATAAAGAATAATAAAATCATGAACTTTGCAGCAACATTGTAAGCTATAATTCCTACTTATAATACTGAGTGATCTCTCACAGAAACAAAGAGATGAGTATCACATGTTCTCACTCATAAGTGGGCCTTGAACACCTATTGTATTACTGTAGGAAAGGGATTGAAAGTAGCGGAAAACCGCAGGGAGGGGGTGGGGGATGGGGGCGGGTAGCTGGGATTGACAGTAGTCGATATCCACCTGGGGAAGGAGGGGCACACCTCATCAATAATGGTACCTGCACGATGAACATTTGTGTACCTAACCCTGAATTGTACACCACAATTTCAAAATAAAAATTTTAAAAGGAAAAAAAAATACATCTCCAAAGAGTGAGAGAAAAAAAAAAGTATTCCAGGTAATTGAGAAAGATGGAATTCTCTCCAAATCATTTTACGAAGCAAACATCATACTTATACCCAAACTGGGTAAAGATCCAACAAAAAAAGAGAACTACAAGCCAATATCCCTAATGAACATAGATGCAAAAATTCTCAACAAAATTCTAGCAAATCAGATACAACAACACATGTCAAAAATCAATCACCATGACCAAGTAGGCTTCATTCCTGTGATGTAGGACTCGTTCAACATCCTTAAGACCATAAATGTAAATAATTACCACATCAGATGTAAAAACAAGAACCACATGATCATATCATTAGATGCAGAAAAAGACTTGATAAATTTTAGCATATATTCTTGACAAAAACCCTCAAATACCTAGGTATAGAAGGAACATACCTCAAAACAGAAAGTGCCATCTATGTTAAACCCACAGCTAGCATATTGCTAAATGGACAGAAACTGGAAACATTCCCCCTGAAAACTGAAACAAGACAAGTGTACCCACTCTCACCCCTACTGTTCAACATTGTGTTGGAAGTCCTAGCTAGAGCAATTAGACACAAGAGGGAAATCAGGAGTATCCAAATAGGAAAAGAGGAAATTAAGTTCTCTCTCTTTGTTGATGATAGGATCCTATACCTTGAAAATTCAAGACAATCTGTCAAAAACCTGCTTGCACTAATAATGGACTTTGGCAAAGTCTCAGGGTACAAAATAAATATATAGAAATCAGTCACATTCTTATACACCAACAACAAGCAGGCAGAGATCCAAATAAAAAGCATAATCCCATTCACAATAGCCATAGCAAAAAAAATTAAAAAATAAAAAGAAAGAAATACATCAGCATCTTCCTAACCAGAGAAGTGAAAAACCTTAACAATGAAAACTACAACACACTGTTCAAATAAATCTATGAAGAAACAAACAAATAGAAAAATATTCCATGTTTATAGATAGGAAGAACCAACATTGTTAAGATGTGTATCCTATCAAAGGCAATCTACAGATTTAACACAGTACCCATTAAATTACCAACATCATTCTTCTCAGACCTGGAAATGACAATACAGAAATTCATATGAAAAAATAAACAACCACAAATAGCCAAAACAATCCTTAGCAAAAGAAACAAAGCAGGAGGTATCACACTTCTAGATTGCAAACTACAATAAACAAAACAGCCTGGTATTAGTAAAAGAACAGGCATACAGACCAAAAGAACAGGATAGAGATTCTGGAAGTAAAACTTCAATTTCTTAACCAACTCACCTTTGACAAAACTTTCAACAACAACCACTGAGGAGAAGAGAACCTATTCAGTAAATAGTGCTTGGAAAACTGGCTTGTCACAGGCAGAAGATTGAAAACAGGACCCCTACCTATCACCATACACAAAAGTCCACTCTGAATGCATCAAAGACCTAAATGTAAAACCTCAAACTATAAGAGTCTTAGAAAATACAGGAGATACCCTTAGGAAGATTGGAACTAGCAACTAATTCATGATCACAACCCCAAGTGTCCATGTCTTAAGAGATAAGATAGACAAGTGGGACCTCATCAAAGTGGCAAGCTTTTGCAACACAAAAGAAGCCATCAAGGGAGTAGGGACACAGCCCACAGAAGGGCAAAAAATATTTGCCAAGGGTATATATGACAAAACCCTAACATCCAGGATCTACAAGAAACTCATATATGTCAAAATTAAAAAAAAAAACAAAACCAAAAACACAAAAAAAGTTCCATTAAGAAGAGAGCAAAAGACATGAACAGACACTTCTCAAAAGAAGGAATATGGGCAGCCAAAAGACACATGAAAAAATGTTCAGCCTCACTAATCATCAGAGTAATGCAAATGAAAACCACAATGAGATACCACATAACCCCACTAAAAATGGCTATCATTAATAAAGCAAATAACAACAGATGCTGGCAAGGATGTGGAGAAAAAAAATGCTTCTACATTGCTGGTGGGAGTGCAAACTAGTGCAGTCTCTTTGGAAGACAGTGTGGTGATTTCTGAAATAACTAGAAATTGATCTTCCATATGACTCAGCAATCATCCTTTTGGGAATATACCTGGAGGATCTCAAATCACTTTACAAAAAAGATACTTGTACATGCATGTTTATTGCAGGACTATTCTCAATAGCAAAAACATGGAATGAACTGTGTTGCCCATCAAAACTGAACTGGATAAAAAATGTGATACATATACACAATGGAATATCAGACAGGCTGGGTGCAGTGGCCCAAGTCTGTAACCCCAGCATTTTGGGAGCCCAAGGCGAGAGGATTGCCTGAGCTCGGGGGTTCTAAACCACCCTGAGAATTTGGTGAAACCTCATCTCTACAGTAAATAAAAAAAATGAGTGGGCATGGTAGCATCCACCTGTAGTTTCAGTTACTTAGAAGGCTGAGGTTGAAAGATCTCCTGAGCCCAGCAGGTCTAGGCTGCAGTGGCCATGAGCCTGCCAATGCACTCCAGTCTGGGTGACAGAGTGAGACTCCAACTAAAAAAAAAAAAAAAAAAAAAAAAAAATCTATCTATCTATCTATCTATCTATCTATCTATCTACTTATCTATCTATAATGCAGCCATAAAGAAAGACAAACATATGGATTTTGCAGCAACTTGTATGGTTTTAGAGCCTATCATACTCAGTGATGTATCACAGAAACAGAAAAGTGAGTACAACATGTCCTCACTCATAAGAGGACCTTGAGCAATTATAATACTTATAATACTATAAGAAAGGAATTGGCAGTGTGGGAAACTGCCAGAGGAGGACAGGGCACACCTCATCAACAAGGGTACCTGCATAATGAACATTTGTATACTCCACATACTTAAAATAAAAATTTAAAATTAGATAGATCATAGATAGATAGATAGATAGCAAAATACTTGAATGGTAGGACCAAAATGTAAAGACAAGGAGACAATACTTCAGACTGACGTGTGTGCAGAGGAGGATGACTAGCTGACGTGGTGTATAACACCAGAAAAACTCCACAGCAGGGAGACTACAGTAGATCCCATTCCCCACTCACATCCGCTAGAGGCACCAGATTGGAGCCACATATGAAAAGATTCCTGCAGCAACATTTAACACTTCCATTTCACAAAATTTGTATTATGTACTGGTTTTCTAAGCTTCCTATAAGACTCCTTTGGATGCACTGTGGCCTTCCATTGGGCACTTTTAGTCAGCACACCTAATTATTGCAGGATGAATAGGAGATCACATGTGCTGAGTGAAGTCTCCTGTCCCATCTCACCCCCATCAAGTTCTCTGACTTTATGCTACAGTTCTCTATGATGTAACACATGTTTATATATAAAAAAGCAGGATCTACAAAAATAAAGGTATTCTTCAATGCATATATGTATTCATTCAATAGATGGTATATGAGCCAGGAGCTAGGTGAAAATATAAAGAACCTGTGTCTTTTTCTCAAAGAGCATAATCTAGAGTGAAATTCACAAACAATTGCAGTACAAGAAAATGACTCTCTGGAAATTAAGGGAGCATCAAAGAAGGAAGATTAATTCTTCCTGGAGATAACAGAAGCATGTTAGACAGAAGGAAATGCTTGCGTTTATGTCTTCATTCAACAAATACTAGTTGAGTCACTCAATATTAAACTAGTAATCACAATAATAAATGCACAAAGTATATTAAAAGAATACATTTTTAAGAGCTTTATATCAGGAGTTGTAGTGAGCTACTGTAGAAAGTGTGTGAGCCATGAACTGAGGAATAAACTTTATCACAGCACTGAGAGTCCAGAGAAGGCTTGATATACACATAAATAGTTGAACTAAACTCTAAAGGAAATGAGGAGTTTAAAAAGCAATCTTGGAGAAAGAAGAGAAAGGGTTATTTCTTTTGAGCAACAATGTATAGTATAGCTTCAATGGCATTACTAGAATATATTCATCATTAATAGAGGTTGTCCCTTCAAAACTTCTCCCAAGTCTTCATTACATAGATAACATAAACAATTTTTTCTTTCTTGTTCTTAATACTCTCCTCACTATTAAAAATATCTCAACAACTGTCATCAATTGCTGTCTCATGAGTATATAGAGTTGTTAAAAAGCATCATCTCTTATCTGTTTAATTTCTCCTGCTAAAATTCAATGAAGTACAATCTTCTATGAAAATTATCAAAGAAAAGTAGAAAAAAGGAAGCGTTACATGTGACTTTTCCTAAAGGCAAATTGCTTTGATCTTTACTGGTTTTTTTTTTTTTTTTTTTTACCACACTGGAGCCTGTTCTCTTTGTAACTGCTACTAAACCTTTGCCATATTTTTCAGGTATAATTTTGAATTGTCTAATATAAGTTCTGATTTCCTTTTCCCCTTGGGGAGGAATGATTGGCAACAGTACCAATGTAATCATCTTTCAATAATTTTTATTTTTAGTACTTTTGAAAATGTCCTTTGATTTTCCAAAGGTGTTCTGATGTAGCATTTTCTATAAGGAAAACACGTTTGAGATTTATTTCATGAAAAAAATGAACAAAGGGAGGGGGAGATATTAATGAACCTCAATGCAATGCATATGAAAATGTTCTTGTTGTGTCTTATCTATCTTGCATCTCAAATGAGATATGTATAAGATCTTGACATTTAAAACAAGAGACTTTTTCCCTTTTGAAAGAAATGTTTATACTTTTTTATTTCTCTTTTAAAGTTTCCATATATCCCACTTCTTTTTACACCTTTAGTCATATAGTAAGGTAATGAGTGAGGATGGCATATAGTGTATATGTATACGTTCTTATATTTTCCCACAAGCAACACCGCTATGGGTACAACTATAATATCTTTTAGCTAAGAAAACTGAATAGTTCTGATAATGGTTTTCTTGGCAACATGTTAACTCTGGTGGTGCCTGAAGTCCATTGGTAAGAGTAACTTATAGGTACCCTCAGATTTCAGTTGGCAAAAAGGAACGGAGTACATTTGGGCTGACATTACTCTCTGAGCTATGCTAGAATTTGCTTCCATAGTCTTTTATCAAGGAGATGCTCAAATGTCAGGATGCATAGAGGTGTGACCTTGGATTCCTTGCCAATAGTTCTATGCCTATCATTTAATGTGATTAGCAAAACTTGCTAGTTTTGGGTACGGCAACTGAGTTTTGGTATTTGTGATCATGAACATACTGCATTGTACTTTTATTTTTCTCTTCTATACTTATATGACAATTTAAATTCCAGAATTATTTTAATTATTTTGTGTCTTCTTATTAGTGGCAAAAACTATCTCTAGAATAAAATAAAAACCTTTCAGGTTATCATAATTTGTGTATTATTCATTGTGACTGTGAAGTCTGTTATAACAAAATACCAAAAGAAAGCTGTACTATGAAAAGACAATATGCATTGTACTTAAAGTCTTAATTTAAGATAGTCACAAGAATATTGTTCTTTTAACTTCAACATCTAGATCCACCAATTGGAGGAACTATGGATCTTTATGTGTTGTATATCCCATAGCAAAAAAGGGTAAAAATTAATTTACCCATATTTATTTCTGGAAAGCATCCGCTCAGCAGATCTGAAGTTAGTGAGATGAAACCAATTGTGTTCCCTTTGGTATTCACATATCATTTTAAGAAACTACATTTTTTACTCACCTAAATACTCCCTGGGTACACTTAAGAGAAAAAGTAAATTTAACCTGATTCTCTCTAAAGTAACTTGAATTTTCCCAGCTACCACTAGCCTGTGGGGACAAATGAGGTTGCCTTTATTTTAATGCTATTATTTGTTTTGCTTTATCTTATCTGTCAGTTCAATTCTAGAACTCTGATTGCTAGAGAAGTTTTTCCATCATCACTTGCAAATATCTCAGTATTTTTACACATTCTTTTGAAAAAGGTCACTTTTAAAAGGAACTTTTAATGTTCAATAAGAGGCAGATGCTGGCTTTTTGTGGGTATTCTTTCTCCCCAGGTTCGCCATTACTGTGCTCCCTAAATGCTTCCATTCATGCACTATGACCTCCAAGGTTCTCTGCGCTATCCATAACTGGAAAAAGTTACCATCGTATACTCTCTCCTAGCTGTATAATTAAGATCACCATTCTCCCAGGGGCCCTTTTGGCCATACAAAATATCTCATGCAAGTCGATATGTTCAAGGACAAATTCTTCATCTGATGAAGTGTCTGCCTCAAAATTTAATCTTCAATTGAACCCTACATTATTAATTTCTCTGTTTTTATAATGTTCTAAAAACATTCATAGAGGCTGGGCACACTAGCTAAAGACTGTAATCCCAGCACATTGGGAGGCCGAGATAAGAGGACTGCCTGAACCAACAGGTTCTAGAACAGCCTGGGCAACTTGGCGAGATCTTATCTCTACAATAAATCAAAAAATTAGCGAGGCAAAGTAGTGCATGCCAGAGCTCAGCAGGTTAATACTGGGGTGTCCATGAGCATGACACTGCACTCCAGCCTGGGTGACAGAGTAAGACTCAACCCACCCCCAAAAAAAGATTCATAGAAAGATGGAAACTTTAAAGTTTAGTGTCAAGGCCTCAACAAGCATTTAGATAATTATTGACATGCTGTCATTTCCTACCAACAATTAAGATTATGTGGTCCCAAGATTATGTTGTTCATAACAACCATGATGATTGTGTGGTCCTCCTTGTCATTGCAGAGTGGTATCCTGTCTCTATTGTTAGAAAATATCACACATTCCATAATCTGACCAATCCTGCACTAAGTCATGTAGCCCTTGTCCTCCTGTTATAGTCTACTTGTTCTCTTCTACAGGAAGCTCTTTGATCTTAATTAAGGGCTGCATTATATTCGTTTTTATAATCCTAATAAGTATATAATTTGTGGCTTAAGTTGAGTTTTCATTTAAGTGAGACAAAATTTTCATATTAAAAAAATTAAGGAGCCTAAAATAATTAAGAAACTCAGGGATGTTAGGCAGGGCATATGAGTGCTACTTTTTTTCATTCTTTTAGTATCAGCAGTCATTCAATACTGCACACAATTTAAAAATATAGTTTAAAAATAATTCTTACTTGTGGTAAGAAAATTAGATCAGTAAACACAGGTTTATGAAGGGCTTCTTCTCTACCAGGGTCTGTGCTGCATGACTGAGGGCTTTACAAATTGACATTACAAGGGCCACTGTAGGCAAAGTGGGTGTGTCTTAAAATACTGAAGATGATTATTGTTCTCTGCTCATTTTCAGTCATATTCTGATCATCATAAGAAACAAATTAAAAATCACCCATAACTGAATATTTTGAATTCCATTGGAAATGGTCTTGTGAGGACATTCATTTTATTCACAATGAGAAGAAAGTGCTGTCTTTCTGTTTCAAAGAGACTTAGAAAGAATGGAATTTTGTGTATTCTTTGAAGGCCTGCCTTTGTTTTGCTCATGCAGAAGTTGCACAGCTATTTTAACTGGACCTTAATCTAGAATTTGCTGGAAAAATTCCATTTGCTAAATTAAAGCAGGGTTATATTATTCCTCTACAATTATATATCATTTAGAGCTACAGAGGTTTCTGTCAGCTTCAGGAGAACTGACTTCAATGCACTAAAAGCCTATGAAACAGTTTGTAGGATCTTGACATGCTATTAACCTACAAAGACATTTTTCCTACATCTTGCCTTCCTACAGCCTCCCTTCCTAGAACTCATCCCAGCTTTTGAATTTAAGCTACAAAAATGTTCATTATCTTAAGGGAGATATAGTAAGTATAATGAATAATCTGTTCAATTTATATATTACATGGTTTCAATGTGTCTTGAGACAAATAATATTTCTGTGCCTATATATAGAGTACATATATATATATTCATCCAGAAAAACTTACTGAAATATGGTATATTATTAGATAAATATGATTAATTCATGTGCAAAAGACAAGAAGATTTACATTTTCAAAATAGTAATTGCCACAATTTTCTAACAAGGTTTTTGTATATATGGTTATTTAGCCTGTTTTTCTACTCTTCTATCCATTACCCATTACTATATACTCGCTATTAAATATTAATGTGTCTTTTTTTTACAGATGCATTTGACTCTTCTAAATCTATACTATTAAAAACGTTGCATGAAAATGGGAAGATATAGTAACATCATATGTCTTCAAATTTAAGAAATTTCTAAGAAAACAGGTACTTTGGGCATTACTTAGAATTCCAATTTAAAAATTTCAATATTTATTAAGCAAAACTTTTGAAAGAGAGAACTCATAGAACTTCAAAGCTGGACCAACTCACAGGATCTACATAAAGAAGAACAGGAGGCTGACCAAACAGAAGTAAAAGCTATCCCCCCACAACTGAAAAACAGAATTTAAAAAGAGGTTAAAAAGGGGGGGATGCCTACACAAATGAAGAAAAACCTAAGGAAGAATATAGGTCTCATACAGACTCCTGGGAGAACAACTGAGAACACAGACTTCAGAACTCCAACAATGAAGACCACTCATAATGACTGGTTTCAAACCACAACCTAGATATAAGGGTATTAATACAGAAAATAAATAGAAATCAGGGAAGACAAGATGAATGAATGAAAAAGTTGATAACTGAGATAACAGCAATAAAGAATACAGTGAATAAAATAAATAACACACTGATAAACAAAAAAAGCAGAATTAACCAAGCAGGAGAAAGAATCTCAGCACTTGAGGACCAAAATATAAAACTAACCCAAACTGTAAAAATTTAGAAGAGGAGCTTTAAAAGACAGAACAAAGCCTCAAAGAGATGACCAATTATATCTAGAGGCTGAACCTGAGATTAACTGGAATCCCTGAGGTAGACAGAGAGACAGAGATGACCCTGGAACAAAATTCCGTGAAATTATCCAAGAAAGTTTCCCTTATCTCATCAGTGGCATGGCCATTTAAACACAAGAGATTCATAGAAATCCTGTAAGACAACAAATGAGAAGACCGACTCCTAGACACATAGTAATTTGCTTACACAAAGTAGGTATAAAAGAAAAAAATCCTAAAGGCAGCAAGAGAGAAAGGTCAGACCCCCTACTGGGGAAGACCAATTAGAAGAACACTAGACTTATTTATAGAAACACTTCAGACTAGAAGAGATTGGAGCCCAATCTTCAAAGTTCTCATAGATAAACAAGTTCAACCAGGAATTACCTACTCAGCTAAGCTAAGTTTCGTCAGTGATGGAGAATTAAAGTCCTTCCCAGACATTCAATCCCTAAGACTTCATACCTCTTCAGGACCAGTTCTACAAGAAACACTTAAGATACTATTAAACACAGAAAAGGAAAAAGAAAGAATGACAACACCCTTCCCAAAAATGCAGGAAAAAAATCGAAAACACATAATTCAACTCAAAAATCAAAAGAAAGAGAACAAACAAATAAACAAACAGCAGCAAAAACAAACTCTATAAGAACCTCATGACAGGGATAAGCTCTCATTAATAATCGGTCTGAATTTGAATGGACTAAATGCACCACTGAATAGGCACAGAATGGTAAACTGGATAAAATATCACGATGCAACCATATGTTGTCTCCAAGAGACACATCTCATCTCACTATAATGGACACTCACAGACTCAAAGTAAGAGGATGCAAAACAAATTTTCAGACAAAGGGAACACAAAATAAAGCTGGAGTTGTGATCTTAATATCAGACAAAAAACCATTTAAGCTATCAAAAATTTAAAAAGATACAGAAGACTACTACATAATGATAAAATGTTCAATTCATTAGCAAGAAATATCCATCTTAAACATATATGCACCAAACACAGGAGAATCAAATTTAGAAAACAGCTTCTAAGTAAACTAAAAAAAGATACTGACTCTAACACCATCATAGCTGGGGGTGTAAATGCCCCATTAACAACACTAGACAGATCACCAAAACAAAAAATCTACAAGGAGATCTTGAAACTCAAAGTGATGTTTGACCAAATGGATTTAATTGCTGCGTACAGAACAATCCACCCAATAACCACGGAATATACATTCTACTCATCACCACATGGGATGTACTCTAAGATTGACTACATCCCAGTCATAAATCAAGCATAAACAAATTTCATGACATTGAAATACTGCCATGTGCCTTCTCGGACCATAGTGGAATAAAAATAAATATCAACACCAACAATGCTCCCCCGAAACTAAACAAGACTAAGCAGAATGATGCTGAATGACTCCCAGTTCAACACAGAAATCAAAACAGAAATTAAAAGATTCCTGAAAACAAATGAAAATGCAAAAACATCTTAGCAAAATCTCTAGGATACCATGACAGCAGTACTAAGAGGGGAATTCAAATCTCTATGAACAAACATCAAGAAAATAGAAAGATTGCTGGGCTTGGTGGCTCAGCCTGTAATCCCGTCCCTTTGGGAGGCTGAGGTGAGTGGATTGCCTGCATCTGCGGGTTCAAGACCCGCCTGGGAAGCGAGACCTCATCTCTACAATAAATCAAAAAATCAGTTGGGCGTGGTAGCACATGCTTGTAATTCTGGCTACTCAGAAGGCTGAGGCGGAAGGATCACCAGAGCCTAGCAGGAGAGGCTGTGGTGGCCAGGAATGGCCACTGCACTCCAGTCTGGGCGACCGAGTGAGATTCTAACTCAAAAAAAAAAAAAAAAGAAAGAAAATAGAAAGATCACAAGTTAACAGCCTAACAAATTACCAAAGGGAGCTGGAAAAGCAAGATTACCAAAACTCTAACTTCAGCCGAAGAATCCAGATCACCAAAATAAAAGCCCATGTTTGGAACATAGAAGATAAAAATATAAAACAAAAGCCCAAAAACAACAACAACAAATAAATGGTTCTTTGCAAGGATAAACAAAATTGATGGACCCCTAGGTAGACTGACCAAGAAAAAGAAAAGTTCAAATAAACACAATTAGAAATGCAAAAGACAAGTCACAACTGACCTGAAGATATAAAAAGATTATCAGAGATTATTATGTACACTTGTATGGAAACAAACTAGAAAACTGCAATGAAAAGGAGAACTTTCTGACATCGTACAACCTCCCCAGGCAAAATAAGAATTAATCGAGACCCTAAATAGACCAATAACAACCCAGGAAACTGGTTATGTCTTAAGAAAACTACCTACAAAAAAAAATCCCTGGACCAGATGGCTTTCAAGCTGAAATCTACAAAACATACAAGGAGGAACTGATACAAATCCTATTGGAAGTATCCCAGGCAATTGAAAAAGATGGCACTCTCTCCAAATCATTTTATGAAACTGACATCACATTGATACCCAAACCAGGTAAAGATCCAACAAAGAAAGAGGACTATATGCCAATATCCTTGACGAACATACATGATAAAATCCACAACAAGATTGTAGCCAATTGGACCCAACAACACATCTCAAAAATCTTCCACCATGACCAAATAGGCTTGGGCAGGTTCAACATCTGCAAGACCATAAACATACTTAAATACATCAACAGATGTAAAAATCAAAAGCCACATGATTATATCATTAGACATGGAGAAATCTTCTCTTCTTGATTAAAAACGCTTGAACATCTAGGCATAGATGTAAAACTACCTCAAAATAGTAAGACCCATTTATGAGAAACCCACAGCCAACATACTGCTAAACATACAAATCGGAACCATTTCCCCTGAAAACAAGAGTAAGAAAAGGATGTCTACTCTCATCCCTCCAATTCACCATAGTATTGGAAGTCCTAGCTAAAGCAATCAGACAAGAGAAGGATATCAGAGGTATCCAAATAGGAAAGGAGGAAGTCAAGTTATCTCTTTTTTGCAGACTACATGATTCTATACCTCAAAGACCCAAGAGAATTTGTCAAAAACCTCTTTGCACTGATAAAGCACTTTGGCAAACTCTCAGCGTATAAAACAAATAAGCAAAAGACAGTCACATTTCTATACACCAACAACAGAAAAACAGAAACCCAAATAAAAAGCACAATCCCATTCACAACAGCCACAAAAAAAGATGTACCTTGGCATCTTCCTAACCAGAGAAGTCAAAGAACTCTACAACAAAAACTATAAAACACTGCTCAAAGAAATCAAAGATGACACAAATAAATGGAAAAATATTCCTTACTCAAGGATTGGAAGAGTCAACATTGTTAAATTGTCCATCCTACCCAAGGCAATCTACAGATTTAACACAATACCTATTAAGTTACCAGCAGCATTCTTCTCAGACCTGGAAATGACATGCAGGAATTCATAAGAAAACATAAATGATCACAAATATCCAAAGGAATTCTCAGAAAAAAAAAGTCAAATCAGGAGGTATCATACTCCCAGATTTCAAACTTTATTATAAAGCTACAATAATCAAAACAGCCTGGTATTGGTACAAGAACAGACATATAGAGCAAAGGAAGAGGATAGAGATACCAGAAGCAAAACTTCAATTTCTCTACCAACTCATCTTCAATAAAGCCTCCATCATCAACCACTGGGGAGAGGAGAACCTATTCAGTAAATGATGCTGGGAAAACTGGCTGACCACATGCAGATGATTAAAACAAGACCCCTACCTATCACCATACACAAAAATCAACTCTAAATGGATCAAAGACCTAAACATAAAACTTTGAACTATATGAGCCTTAGAAAATACAGGAGACACCCTTATAGAAATTGGACTTGGCAGCCAGTTCCTGATCAAAACCAAAAGTGCCTGTATCATAAGAGATAAGATAAGCAAATGGGACTTCATCAAACTGGTAAGTTTCTGCAAGGCCAAAGAAACCATCAAGAGAGCATAAAGACAGTGCACAGACTGGGGAAAAAAATATTTGCCAACTGTATATCTGACACAGGCCTAACATCTAGAATCTAAAAGGAACTTAAATGTGCCAAAAGGAAAAAAACAAACAGCACCATTACAAAGTGGGCAAAATATATGAATAGAACTTCTCAAAAGAAGACATATGAGCAGCCAAAAGATACATGAAAAAATACTCAGTCTCACTAATCATCAAAGAAATGCAAATTAAAACCACACTGAGATAACACCTAACTCCAGTCAGGGTGACCATTATCAAAAACTAAAAAAAAAAAAAACAACAGATGCTGGAAATGATGCAGGAAAAACAGAAAACTTCTACAATGTTGGTAGGAGTCTAAATTGGTGCTACCTCTGTAGAAAACAGTTTGGAAATTCCTAAAAGATCTAAAAATTGACCTTTCATATGATCCTGCAATATCCCTACTGGGAATATACCTGGAGAAACTTAAATCACACTATGGAAAAGATACCTGTACATGCATGTTTGTTGCACCATTAACAATAGCAAAAATATGGAAACAACCATACTTCCCATCAAAAGAAGACTGGATAACAAAATGTGATACATATATATGATGGAATATTATGCAAAAATAATGAAGGACAAAATTATGAAGTTCACAGAAACTTGGACGAACATAGAGGCTATAATGCTGAGTGATCTATTCAAGAAACAAAGAATTGAGTATCACATGTTCTCACTCCTAAGTGGACATTGAATAATTATAGTACTATAAGAAAGGGATTGGCAGCAGTTGGAAAGTGCCCGGGGGGAGAGGGAGGGTGGGTGTAGAATTGGCAGTAGTGGTAAACTGTCAGGAGTGGGGGGTACACATCCCATCATCAAGGGTACCTGCATAATGAACATTTGAATAACCCTGAATTGTGCCCTACATCTCCTAAATACAAATTCAAAGGGAAAAAAGGACATCATTAAAATAAAATAAAGTAAAATAAAATAAAATAAAATAAAAGAAGTGGTCTTCAAGATACCAATATTGTCATGCACCTTCAGTATTTTTTTTAGAGACATAGAAACAACATCAAAAAAATGCAAACATGGCATTATACTATAAGTTTTTGTGACTTTTTATTTACTCATTATTGTTACCTAATTCATTTATATTTTTGTGTACAGTAGTGATATACAGTAATTTTCATTGTTAAATATTGTTTTATTGTATTCTCCTGTAGAAACACTGATATGATAGATTTACTTCTAGAAAATTCAGGGTTTATTAAAAGCACATTGACAGTAATTTGTTTTAAATGTATAAAGGGGCATGTTAGAGTGTTTCCTTTTTTCCTACATGTGTATCAAACTCTCTTGCATGTTTTTCCATATTCTTCATTTTTTGTGCTCCAATCTAATTTTCTTTAGCTTTAATTTCCTATAAACTAATTACTTCTTTGGTTTTGTCTTTAAAAAATATTTGGTCACTTTTAAATATCATGTGGTCATTTAGAAAGTCATTTGAGATCATCTTTGTTTTGGACTCCATTTTTCAAAAACTGTCATATGAGCCGGGCTCGGTGGCTCAGCCTGTAATCCCATGCCTTTGGGAGGCTGAGGTGAGTGGATTGCCTGAGCCCGTGGGTTTGAGACCCACCTGGGCAACTTGGCGAGACCTCATCTTTACAATAAATAAAAAATGAGCCGGGCGTGGTAGTGCACACCTGTAATTCTGGCTACTTGGAAGGCGGAAGGATCTCCGGAGCCCAGTGGGTCAAGGCTGCAGTGGCTGGGAGTGGCCACTGAACTCCAGTCTGGGTGATGGAGTGAAACTCCAACTCAAAAAAAAAAAACAAACAACTGTTGTATGAATTATTTCATACCCTGTTATCTCCACAGATTAATACTAGGCTGTATACATCCAATATTTGACTTTTTTCCTTGGCCATTATGCATAGAGATTTTTTCCTTATTTGATCTTTGTAATCTCATATTTACATTATGGCTGAATGGCTGAAATAGAAGTTACTTTCTATCTGACAGAATTGGCATTTACTTCTGCTGGAATTCAGATGTCCCAGGTAAGATTTCTTTGTTCTAGTTCTAATTTTGGGCTCCTGGTATAATTATGCCCTCAAATCAACCTCACCTTTCTAACAAGTCAACACTCAATGCTCTGGTTTCCACTCAGTTTTCTTTCATCTATCTTGTTTATCCTTTCAAAGAACCAGCTTTTTGTTTCATTGATTTTTTTTGTATTACCTTTTGTCTTCTATGTCCCAGATTTGGGCTTTTATTTTGATGATCTGGATTCTTCTGTTTGGTTTCTGTGTTGACCCAGGAGATCCTTAGCATCATGCTGTTTAGTGTCCACGTCTTGTGGGTTTGGGGCGGGGGCATGGTTAGTGTGGATATTTATTTTTATTCCACTGTAGTCTCAGAAGGTTCATGGCAAAATTTCAATCTTTTGAAATTTGCTTATGCTTGATTTATGGCCAAGGATGTGGTTGATCTTAGAATACATTCCATGCATTGATGAGTAGAATGTATATTCTGTGGTCATTGGGTGGAGTGTTCTGTAGGTATCAGTTAACTCCATTTTGTCAAGAGGCACATTGAGGTCCCAGATCTCCTTGCTGATTTTTTTGTCCTGTTGATCTATCTAGGGTTGTGAGTGGAGTATTAAAGACCACAGCTATGATAGTGTTAAAGTCAATATCTGTTTTGAGTTTACCTAGAAGCAGTTTATGAAAGTTGGTTCTCCTATATTGAGTGCATGTATGTTTAAAATGGATATTTCTTGTTGATGGATTTAACCTTTTATCATTATGGAGTGGTCTCTGTATCTTTTTTAATTTTTGATAACTTAAAGGGTATTTTGTCTGAGATTAAGAAGGCAACTCTGCCTTTCTTTTATGTTCCATTCCCCTGAAATTTTGTTCCCATTCTCTTACTTTGAGTCTGTGAATGTCCTTTCTAGTGAGGTGAGTCTCTTGGAGGCAATATATTGTTGCCTGGTGATATTTTATCCATTTTGCCATTCTATGTCTTTTCAGTGGTGCATTTAGTCCATTCACATTCAGGCTAATTATTGGAATGTGAAAGTTGATCCCTGTCATGAGCTTCTCTTAGAGTTGTTGCTGTTCCTGTTTGTCTTTCTTTTGGTTTTGGGGTGGGTTCATGTGTGTTTTTAATCTTTTTCCTGTACTTTTGTGAAGAATGTTGTTCTTTTCCCCTTTTCTTCTGTGTTTAATATTTTCTTAAGTGTTTCTTGTAGAGTTGGTATAGAGGCAGTGTAAGTTAGGATTGGATATCTGTGAATAATTTTAATTCTCCCTCACTGATGAAGCTTAGCTTGACTGGGTAGGTTATTCATGGTTGAAATTGTTTATCTTTGAGAACTTTGAAGATTGGGTTCCAATCTCTCCTAGCCTGTAGATAAATCTGCTGCTATACTAATTGATCTTCCATGGTAGGTAGTCTTATCTTTTTCTCTTGTTGCCTTTAGGATTTTTTTCTTTTATGCCTACTTTGTTTAGGTGAATTATTATGTGTCTGGGAGTTCGTATTCTAATTTGTTGTCTTGCAGGGTTTCTCTGAATCTCTTGTGTTTGAATTTTTGTATCACTGATGAGATGAGGGAAGTTTTTTTGAATAATTTCATGGAATGTTTGTTACAGCGTGATCCATGTCTCTTTTTCTGCCTCAGGAATTCCAAATACTCTTAGGTTCAGTCTCTTGAAGTAATAACTCATCTTTTGAAGGTTTCATTCTGTCTTTTTAGGCTTCTTTTCTGTTTTTGAGAATTTGGATTAGTTCTATATTTTGGTCCTCAAGCTCTCAGATTCTTCTGCTTGGCTAATTGTGCCTTCCCTGCTTATCAGTTTGTTATTTATTTCATTCACAGTATTCTCTACTGCTGCTATCTCAGTTATCAACTCCTTCCTATTTTCCTCTTGTCTCTTCTCAATTCTTTTTAAACTCTCTCTCAATGTCTTGATATCTGGGTTTGTAGTTTGAGACCAGTCATTCTGGCGGCTCTTCACTGTTTGCATTCTGAAGTCTGTTTTCTCAATATCTGACCTCCCAGGGGTCTATGAGAGACTAATATTCTTCTTTGGTTTTCTTCATTTGTGTAGATTTTCCTCACCCCTCCTTTCCCCCCTCTTCTTTAATTCTGTTTTTCAGGGATGGTGGGGTTGCTTTTACTCCTTTTTGTTCAATCTCCTGTTCTTCCTTATGAGGATCCTCTGGCTTTGTTTACTTCTGAGTCTGCACTGTGGGTGTACTTTTTGCAGATTTGAGATTTAATTGAGGGGGAGGCTGAGATTCCAAATTTACCTGCAGACTCCAGTATTCACTGACAGGTGTATGGGCACCCTGGAACCCACCTCCCACTGCCTTACAATCTATCCATGCAATAGGGGTTTAGGTTTGCTCCCTGGAACAAAAGAAGGTAAGTAAAAGGAAAATAATGAAAGAAAGGGGGTTCAAGAGGACGTTGGAGAGGAGAGTAAGAGGGAAAACAGACAGATATACCAACTAATGAATGAAAAGTGACACAAAACCAGAAAAGAGTAAAACACAAACAAAATTCCCTAAAGCATACTGCTCATCACACAAAGATAGTCCCATAAAATCATGACTTTTGATGTATTCTTTCCCTATACAAACAGGGAGTCTAGATAAAAAAGCAACCAAAAGTAAACAAAATAAACAATCAAAACAATAGAATAAAAAATGTGCAATAGCAGAAACATGGAACCCACCATGTTGCCCATGGAAGCTGGACTGGATAAAGAAAATGTGTTTCATATACACAATGGAATATTATACAGTCATAAGTAAGGACAAATATGTGGACTTCACAGAAACTTGGGTGGATTTGGAGTCGATCATACTCTGATCTAGCACAGAAATAAAGAGCAGAGTACCATATGTTCTCACTCATAAGCAGGCTTTGAACAATTATAATACTATAAGAAAACATTTGACAGTAATGGGGAACTGTCAGGGGAAGAGAGGTGGGATTGGCCATTGAAGGAAACTGCTAGGGGAGAGAGGGGATACCTCATCAACAAGGGTACCTGCATAATCAATGTTTGTATAGCTAATCCTGAATTGTACCCCACATCTTTATAATACAAATGATAAAAGATAAAATAAAAATAAAATAAAAAATCAAAACAAGAAAACAGATTAGCTCTGAGGTCTTTCCTGAACGTCTAAAGTCCCTTCAGCTCTGTTCTCTAGCCCCTCCCCTCTACTCTCATTACAGGCAGATAGGGTTAATCATAGCTGGGGTCAGTTCCCTTGGCTTGTTTCCTGACAGATCTGCCACATAGACCTGAGTTGTCTGTGTCTGATTCAGTGTAAAGGATTGGGTTTCTCTCTCCTGGTTTGGGGAGATTACCTTAGGCAACAAGGTAGAAGCTGCAAGGAGCTGGGTGGGGTAATGCAAGTCTCTGCCTGGAAAATGGCTGCAGTGGGTGCCTCCTCACAAGGCATGAACTCCTCTTGACTTTCCCTGATCCTCTCTCTCCACTGGTCTGCATCCCCAGTTGATATACTATTACAGGTGGTGATGGTGTGTGTGTGGCATCAGGCACTGGGATCCAGTGAGATAGCTGGGTGCTGCAGTTTGGCGTACCCATCTGCAACTTGGCATGGAGGAGGGTGCTGGGAATTCCCTGGGGCTGAAGTTGAAAGCCACAGTGGCAGCAGCGACTCAGCACCTGATAATGACTGAAGCAGTCATCCTTTGCAGAGGTGGGCCGGCAATAGTGGCAGTTTGTTGCATGGGACTGGCTATAGCAGCCACCTCCCATGGAAGCAGTGGTGGTGGTGGGGGCATGTGGAACCACCTTCAGCAGCCATCCTTTGTGGAGATCTTCACAGTTTGACCTACTTGATGAATATTTTAAAACAGCTCACCAGTTCTAACAAATTCCAGCTGTCTTATCGAATTTCCTAAATTATCAAATATTTGTTCGTTATGCTAATTATTTGGGTTGACATGTTATATATAAACAACAATTATTTACTTCTATTTTAACTATAGTTATGTTTGGTTTCTCATATTTACACCTTAAAGCTGTCATACATTCAGCTCAGCAAATTCGTGTAAATAAGCATGAAGCAGTTAATTCTCAACCAAGATTCTGAAGCATTTTAATGCATATTTCCATATTGTGAGGGCACCAAAATGTTATGAGAAAGAAAGCAACATGTGTTAATAAATCACACATTTTTTGTCCGTATACTGATGAATGAAACTGTTTATTTGATAATTTTGCTCTGTCAATAAGCAACAACCCAAGATTACCAACTGAATAAGTTGTGCTCATCAATTTCTGCATTGAAGGAGGACATACGCTGTGGAGAACTATGTGGTGTCTTAGTAACAGAGTGTTACAAAGGACTTACATGTTACAGGACTTAGACCTGTGCTAGTGATTTGAGGGAAAGTTTAAAGGAGGGGGTTTTGCTCTGAATTAGTTGATGTGAGAAAGATAAGATAATTTTGTGATTCGATTTTTTTATTTTTAAAATTTTAGTTTTTAAATGATAAATAATTGTAGATATTCATGGGGCACAAAGTGATGTTTTGATACACATAGTGTATAGTGATCAGGTTAACACTCAAACCAGTAGATTAAAAAAACCTGGATCTCTCTGTTCTTTTCTCACAGGTACAAAGATATGTGCAGAGTTTCTGTTTAGTTCTGAAAAAAAAAAGGAAAAGGATACATAGAGTATTGTGAACTCTTCACCCTTCAAGTTAAACAATATTTTCGTAGAGGTATTTTTCCTCATCTTTATTACACAAGCATAAAATATTACTGGGAATCACCCTTACTCAAACTGGCTCTTTTATACTATATAGTCTTTCTTCAGAACTTAAAACATATATATGCAAATTATGAAACACTCGATAAAGAAATGTTTATAAGAACTACTACATTATTTGCTAAGTCTCTTTGGTTCTCAAAGTTCCAATGTTAAGCTTGTAATTCTTATTCAAATTATTTAAGTCACTTGTATAATCACTCTAATAAATAGACTAGTAGACTTGGGGAAGGATTTAAGCCACTGGCTGCCTCAGAAGCATATGTATGAGGAAAATGATTTGGAAGAAACTTACTGGAAGCTGAAATAGAAAAAAGCTTTGTTTTGCTGAGACCACATTGCATAGGTGAAGGTCAAAATTTACTGATGTGCTAGATCAAATACAGGAAGAGAAAAATCCACATTTCTGTAAAAAATTTAAAAACAAAACACTGTACCTAAGCTTTTTATAACCAAGAGACAGGAACATGGCCCTAAACAAGCTGTCAAACAGTTTACAGAACAGCAACTTGTTTGTGACCACTTTTTCCTTCCCAAGGGTGACCACTAGTCCCAAGACAGAAAGATTCCTTTGTTGCTGAATTGCCTGGGTGTATTTCAAGGACTAGCAACAAAACTTCCCTGGGGATGTTTTAAAACTGTATTTTCTCCAGCCTGGGTGACAGTGAGACTCTTACAAAAAAAAAAAAAAATCCAAAAAACGTTATGCTTTAAACACATTATTATTTGCAGTTTATTGTGATTTTTTTTAACTTCCTTTCTGAATTCAACACAATTTAAACAGCTGCTTAAATGGAAGAAAGAGGGTGCTGCCTCAGTGAGCTTACTACATGGATGAGAAGTAAACTGGGTAATTTTGGAAAAGTAGTATCATTAAAAGAAGCCAAAGCTGAACTGGGTATTCTTAGATCCCTGTTTCACTCTTCCTTGTTAAGTCAATCCCTTTGTCTATGGGAATTACCCCTCTTTAAAGAGAAGTCCAGCCTGGAAGTTGGAATGTGAGGGGCACAAATAAATACGTTTCTCTGATATTTTTTCTTTCTCTGAAGATAAGTTTAAGAATTTCTTCCCTCAACTTTCTGTATCTTCTTGCTCTTTTAACCCATTGAGCTTAACAATTGATCCTGTACTCAACCAAGGTGAGGCCATTCAGCAACCTGTAATGAAAATAAGGTTTTTACCCTTATGCAGTAGTTCTTTGTATCTCTACTCATAGAACTTCATGGTGAGTACTCTCAGAACTACTTACTGATGGGCAGCTCAGCTTTTACCCCAGAGTCTCCATGCATTCCAGACAAAAAATCTAATTCTTGTTAGAATATATATTCTTTACATATATCTAGCCAAGTATTTCAAGATGTCTCATGGGTGAATATGTGGTGAATCCAAATGCCTCCAAAAATTACTCCAAATAGTTAAATATCAGCATTATTAAAATATGCTAAATTTGAACAGAATTTGTTTCCTCACATTATCACATCCAGTTAAAATTAACGTCCATAAATGTGACAACTTGCTTCTTTATATACAGTTGTAAAGAAATCAAAGGGCAAAATTAAGGATAAAGAAGTTAAAATCCAAAAATTCATACTGTTAATTTTTTATAATACTCAGTGTTAGCCAGATAAATTTTATTCTGCTACCCAAATATGATTGAAAGTGCTTCAGCAACCATAACCTAGGTTGTGATCTGGTGCAATTGGCATAATCAGTCCTAGAGATTAAATTAGTTCAATAAAAATCCTCTTAAACTAAGGATGTGGATTTAGTCAAAAGCCTCAAATTGTCCATCTAGTATTTCAGTGATTGAACTAGCATATGTGATTATTGCACAAAGTTTTTACACAACAAAATAATGTGTTGAGATTTTAGGGCTTCTTTCAAAGTTCAGAAATAAGATTCTGGCATCAGACAGATGGAAATAAAAGATGAGCATTATTACTGATAAAAATTGTACATTAGGATGGAGCTTAATTTGAAGTCTTATGGGTTTCCATTATCTTCCTTCTATATTGAAATTAAAAAATAAAACCTAAGCTACTGAACATAGTAAGCCTGTCACATAAAAAATAGAAAAAGTTTGGCACCTTTGAAGAATAGAGGGCAGAGTTATATAGAGCATACTGTTTTTCTACAGATCTTATAAGTTGGACAAGTGAATCCTATCTTGAGGAGGTGTTCTTCTTGTACTTTTTCCTTCCTGGTGAGTAAAGTGAAGTATCCCTTCCCTCTATGGACATTTGAAGATGGAAATAGTATTTGCCAATTACAATGGATATACAAGAAACATTCGAACTAAAGAAAGATGTGTTAAAATTAACTAAGGAAAATCCAAATCACACCTGCAATTTCCTTGTTTGGATTATTTGGAAATAATCTCAATAAGAATTATCTAGTAAAATGAACCACTGGGCTCCAAAAAAATCATAATCCCTACCTGCAGACTTGTCCCAGAAATAAAATAATAGTATTTACCTGATGGCTCATTTAATTGACTCATGTACCTATGCTTAAGCTCAGAAATATTTAAAATTTTCAGTTATATTATTCAATAAGTTCTCCTTTTGCTTGTCAATTTAATTGACTTTTGTCTTACATAAAACCTCAGAGCTGAGGTGCATTTATACTAACAGAATATTCAGTGAGTTTTAGCAAAGTTACACATAAAAGGATGCTTATCATAGCAAATCTGAAAAATACATAAAATTCTGTAAGAAATTTTGATAAGCAACCATGGAAAAGCATGGATTCGAAATAAAATAATTTTTGTTGACAGTTAAGTTGAAAAAAATAGTTACAAAACGATGTAAAGATAACTAGTGTTATGTAAATTAAAATAATACATGTCACTGCATGAATAACATGTTATTTCACTGCATGAATAACATATGTTAACATAAGTATAAATTATTGTAAGAAAAAGGATGATTTGTTTTCACAGTAGGCCACAAGCTGTGTGTAACTGCTTTTTGCTGAGTCACTTCCTGTTTCTTGCAGGCTTTTACTTTAGGTGGGTTTTTTCATTTAAGCTTCGATTGCACCCAATTAGAACAAAATCTTTTAAGCCAGTTGGAAAATAGGACATGCAAATGAACTAACTAGGTAACCCAATCAATGTACAACATGTAGGCAATGTCTGGGAAAGTGATGTAAATTCTGGTAGTACCCACCCTATGGGGAACTAGGGGAGGGACTTGGATTTTAGGGCTTAAATACTCTGGCTGAAACTGCTTTAGTGTGCCTGTTCATCTGTGGGACACCTGTTCTTGCAAGAGCATTATTTATTTATTTATTTATTTATTTATATTATTTGTTGGGAGCCAACATCTATAGCTACATGGCTGAGGCCTGTAAAGGCCCATCTGGAAGATCGCCTCTGACATAGGATATCAGTTATACCTATAATATTGGCGTGTGATTAGTGACCAGTGTGCATACATGGCAGTAAAGCCTGATGGAAAGTTGCACAGCAGAATTATCTTGTCCCTTCTAAGTTGTATTTCTTTCTAGATATTTTCAAACTTCTATTTCCTGGTAGACTGGTGAGTCAGCTCTTGTTCCCAAAGGCAGTTTCCCCTAAAGCTAGGATTAGAAACTAAATTACCATAATAGTTTTATTGCCCTGCCCCTAGCCAGGCAGAACGATTGCTTTTGTTTCGTTACACGCTATGCATTTCCTTGCTTTTGTTTCGTTCCATACCGAAACTGTTTGCTTCAGCTGAAACTGTTTGCTTCAGCCCAAAGAGATTAACATGGCGGCCATGCATTTCCTTGCTTTTGTTTCATACCAAAACTCTGTTTACCTCAAACCGAGGCCATGGGGCCATGCATTTCCTTATTCAAGAGTGTGACAGCTACTATTTGATTTCTAGAGTAGACTTGTTAGGATAAAATATATACATATACACTTATAGTTACATTTTAGAGTATACTTGAGTAAATTTATGCTTGCTGTTTTGTTTCCATTGGCTACATTATTCAAATATAATAGTTACTATACGATTTATAAAAGAATTAATGATAAGGTATTAGCTAAATAGGATATAGCATAGTATTAAAGGTCAATCATTAGAAAAATTAAAGTTTAGACATAGGAAATTCATTTAAGTCATGGTAAGGTTTTATAATTTAAGAATAAGTTTTAATCGTTATAGGATTACAGGACACTACGTTGAACCATAATAGATTAATAGAATAACTGAGTCATTTAAGTAAACTTATAGATTATAGTATAGTGTTAAGTTGATAATATTAATCGTTAAAAATATTAGGAGTCAGTAAACTTGGATTTAACTTTAAAAAGTTTTTGTATTAATCAGGGTCTGGAACAAAAAGTATAATATGAATGATTTATTGAACATTATGGAAAACACTTTGAGCAATCTGTATTGAAATTGTACACCTGTGAATTTAATGTAAGTTTTGTGAAGCACGTCATGCGTCATGGAATTGTAATTGTTTGCTTGGAACTTGCAAGTCTTGTGATAGTCTTGTGATGCGTAATTTGCATAATGTTTGTATGCCCCCAGCAAGTGATTATCACACTAATGGAGGGTATAGAAAAAGGTATATAAGTTGGAAGGAGTCCGAATAAAATTTGGCTTCAGTCCTGATCAGACTGTTCCCAGAAGAACTGCCTCTGAGTTGTTTCTTCTCTCTGTTCTGATTCACCGTTGTGGTCCTAACCCACCCTTGGTCGGGGCTGGCACCTGACAATTATTATTATCTTTGAGTTGGAGTCTCACTCTGTCACCCAGACTGGAGTGCAGTGGCATGCCCCTGGCCACTGCAGTCTCAACCTGCTGGGCTCTGGCGATCCTCTCTCCTCAGTCTTCCAGGTAGCTGGAATTACAGACATGTGCACAAGAGCATTATTTAAAAAGCTGCTTCACTCAACTGATCTCTGAGTCTCCTTGCTTTTGGACAACCTAGTCTGGAGGTGGGTGTGCCCCCTAGGACCCCTATTTCTAGCAGTTGGGGGCTCACCCAGAATATCTGTGTCTGTGAAACCAGACCCCATTGGAGGGGGAGATGCATCCCACATACTTTTTGTGGCCTGCTCCAGTTGGGAGCATCTGGCTCTCACAGTTATGCAGAAAAGCCCAAGATTATTGAAGGAAATTCAGTGAGGGGAAGCAACGAAAAGTCAGGCACCACAGTAGCAATCTCACAACCTTGTGCACAAGCCAAGGTAGGAAAATTGGACTATAAGTACTGTCTTGGGGGCTGGGAAAATTCTTGGGGAGTTGAGTTTGTGCAACCAACACATACTCTAGGATACAAGGTGGTTTTAATCCTGAAATCTGCAATAAAGCTTCAGTAAGAGGTGGTTGAGCCTTTCAGGAAGGGTCTGGAGTCATAAGGTCTGCAAGAAATCCCCATTATGGGTGATTGAGCACCCTTTTGGAAAACTTCAGAATTTCTCAGACTAACCCAGTAAACAAGAAAGGGTAATAATTAACAGTCTGGCCCTAGGAAGGGAGGTTGAAAAAACTCCCTTATAATTCCCCCAAATAGTCTGCTGGGGTGAATGTTGGAAAATTGGGAAAATGATTCTAGAACTAAGAAGGAGGGAGAGAAGACAGTGATTGAATTTAGTTGTTTTATGTGGACAGGAGAACCTATACTTCAGGCCTTGGCCTTTTGGTCAGAGTTTGGTTCTAATAAAGATTGGCTTTGACAAACTTTAATAATTTATGTAAATATCAACTTCTGTGTTTCATCTGAGGAAAAAGACTATGCCCTTTGTTGGCTACCATAGGTCCTTCCCATGTTTCCCCTTAATCCAGAAATATGAAGAAGAAAGGAAAAAAAAAAGAATCTGAACTCCCAGAGAAAAGGGAAAAGCCTTGGGATCCACTTTCCTGTATTCCCCCACATTATAATCCTCAGGAAGACTAGGAATATGAGGGGAAGAGAACAGCTAGGAATGGGGATCTATTAGGAATTCAGAGGTCAAAACCCCCAAGCTCCTGGCATATTTATCCTAACCTGAAAAAGGAAGTGGAATGATGTCAAAAAGATATTGCAAGTTTTCCCTCTCCTCCTGAAGATTCAGGCAAAAAGTCAAAACTATTCCCCTTAAGGGAAGGCCCACTGGGATGTGGCAAATTTGGTTTTGTGAATGTTCCACTCACCAGTACAGAAGTGAGACATTTTAAGAAAGAAATAAAATCACTCCTAGAGAACCCACCAGGATTGACTGGTAAAATTGGTCAATTTCTTGGGCCTAACATATATACTTAGGTAAAACTATGTCAATTATGAATATTTTGTTGACTGAGGAGGAAAGAAGAATGATTAGGCAAGCAGCTATGTCCATCTGGGAACAAATTATCCCCCAGCCCCAGGTGTACAAACTTCTGAACAGAAGTATCCAAACACTGATCACAGATGGGACAATAATAAGCCAGGAGATAGGGTAGGAACGAAAGACTTGAGGGAACTAATAATTAAGGTCATTGGTGAATCTGCCTCAAGGTCTAAAAATGTTTCTAAGGCTTTTGGAATTAAGCAGAAGAAAAAAAAAAGGAAACTCTCACAGTCCTTTTACAATGACTCAGGAATCAGATGAGAAACTATTCTGTAATAGATCCAGAATACCTTGCAGGACAAGGATTGTTGAAAGCAAACTTTGTTCCTAGAAACTAGCCTAACATTGCTAAAAATTTGTAAAAGTTAGAGAGATGGTATAAGAGACCCACTGAAGAGCTATTAAGGGAAGCACAAAAAGTGTGTTAGACAAGAGGAAGAAAAGCAGAGGCAGAAATCTCAAATTATGATAAGCACTTTCGAAAATGTGATTCTGAATTGAAGGAATGGAAGGCCCCCATGGATGGGCTCCAAAGACCAGAGAGGGCAAAGTAGAAAAAGAGCAACCCTAAGGGGAACAAGAAAAGGAATTTTAATCCAAAGGCAGCTGAATGTTACCACTGGAAGAAACCGGGACACTTTAAAAGAGACTGTTCTGCCAGGCTCAGTGGCTAAGCTTGTAATCCCACGCCTTTGGGAGGCTGAGGTGAGTGGATTGCCTGAGCCTGCAGGTTCGAGACCCACCTGGGCAGGCAAGTCCTCATCTCTATAATAAATCAAAAAATTAGCCAGGTGTGGTAGCACACGCCTGTAGTTCCAGCTACGTGGAAGGCTGAGGTGGAAGGATGGCCGGAGCCTAGCAGGTTAAGGCTGTGGTGGCCGGAAGCAGCCACTGCACTCCAGTCTGGGCAACAGAGTGAGACTCCAACTCAAAAAAAAAAAAAAAAAAGGAAAAAAAAAGAGACTTCTCCGAAATGAGGAAGGAGGAGGAAATAATCTCCATCATCGCATTAGATGTGAAATTGAGGGGTCAGAGGTTTCCCTTTTCTATACCCCACCAGAAACCCTGGATAAATCTGAAGATGGGGCCCAATGAAAAAGATGCCACCTTCCTTTGGGATACCAGAGTGGCATGTTCCTCCCTATTCTTTAAACCTCAAAATGTACATTTCTCACAGAAAAAGCTTCAAGTTTCTGGGGTAAAAGGGGAAGGATTTTTGTGCCCAAATTTGAACCCATATCTATAAAAACTGAGGCTGAAACATGAACTGGACTACTTTTATTTGTACCAGGGGCTGTAATGAGCCTTTTAGATACAGACTTAATTATTCCAGTAAATCTTAAGGTAGGACCAGAACAAGGCTGATTCACAGAAATAATAGCATACCTCACGGAGGAAGAAGAGCAAAGAACCCAGAAGTATGGGTAAAAGAAGGAAATAGAGGGGGAATACAAATCACTCCAGCTTAGATTTCTTTAAAATAGCCTGATGAATTGTATACAGGAAACAATATCCTATTCCTATGGAAGGAAGGAAATAACTCTAACCCATGATTGAAGGCCTTCTTAGGGATGGGGACTTTTGGAACTATACATGTCACCATACTTCCAATAAAGAACTCTGATGAATCATATCATCTAGTGCAGAATTTACAGGCCATGAACCAAATAGTTCAGACCTGACATCTGGTGGTTCCAAATCCCTATACTCTCCTAAGTAAGATTCCTCATGAATATAAATGGTTTAGCATAGTAGATCTTAAGGATGCATTCTAGGCCAGTCCACTAGCCTCTGTAAATAGAAACCTCTTTGCATTTGAATGGAAAAATCCTATAAATGGAAGAAAGCAGCAATATGGCTGGACTGTGTTACCACAAGGTTTCACATAATCTCCCTTTATTTTGTCAAATTCTGGAAACTGTTCTGGAAGAGGTTCTACCTTTGTCTGAAACTAACCTCTTACAATATGTGTAGGATCTCCTAATTTCAGGAGTAAGTAAAGTCCAAGTCTCTATTATAACAATAAATGTGCTTAAATTTCTAGGATAGCAGGGACTAAAATTTCCAAAAGTAAGTAATTTTTTTCTACAAAGTTTTTTGTTCCACAAAGTTAAATCCCTTGACATTAGGTTAGTGCAGGTAAACAAAGAATCAAGCCTGAGAGAATAACTGAGATAATCAATTATCCTAGGCCCAAGACAAAAATGGAACTTAAAGGGGGATTAATAAGATATTGTAAATTGTGGATTAAATCTTTTTTTTTTTTGAGTTGGAGTCTCACTCTGTCACCCAGACTGGAGTGCAGTGGACACTCCTGGCCACTGCAGCCTTGACCTGCTGGGCTCCAGTGATCCTTCTGCCTCAGCCTTCCACATAGCTGGAGCTACGGGTGCATGCTACCACACCTGGCTAATTCTTTGCTTTATTGTAGAGATGAGGTCTCACTTCCCAGGCGGGTCTTAAACCCATGGGCTCAGGCAATCCACTCACCTCAGCCTCCCAAAGGCACAGGATTACAGGCTGAGCCACCGAGCCCGGCTGGATTAAATCTTATGCAACTAAAACTAGAGGCTTACATTCTAAATTATTAAAAGAGGCCGCAAACCTTCTTTTTTTTTTTACAGAACAAACTTTATTCATGAAAATTAATGAGAAGATTCAGAACCTCTAGAGGAATCTTAAATAGTCTTTTCTTAACAGCTTTCACAAAACAAACATTGAACATGAAGGTACCAGTTGATGAGGTATGCCCCACCCTTCCTGAGCAGTTTCCCTCAACTGCCAATCCCCCCCACTGGCAGGTTTCCATTACTACCAATCACTTTATCACATTATAATTGTTCCAGTTTCTCTTATGAGTAAGGACATATGTAACTCTCTTCTTTGTTTCCATGATAAATCACTGAGTATGATCGATCCAAATCCATTCAGGTGTTGCAAAGTCCATATATTTGTTCTTCTTTATAGCTGTATAATATTCCATGGTGTATATGTAACACTTTTTAAAAAATTCAGAGCAGCATGGTTGGTTCCATGTTTTTCTATTGTGAATAGAACTGCAACAGACATACATGTGCAGGCATCTTCTTTGTAGAATAATTTGACTTCCTCCAGGTATATTCCCACTAGGGAAATTGCTGGGTCATATGGAAGGTCAATTTCTAGTTCTTTCAGAAATTGTCACCCTGTTTTACAGAGAGGTTGTACAAGTTTGCATTCCCACCAGCAGTGTAGAAGCGTTCCTCTTTCTCCACATCCTTGCCAGCATCTGTGTTGTTTGTTTTATTAATGATGGTCATTCTTAGAGGGGTTGGGTGGTATCTCAATGTGGTTTTGATTTGCATTTCTCTGATGAGTGAGGTTGAGCAGTTTTTCATGTGTCTGTTGGCTGCCCATATATCTTCTTTTGAGAAGTTTCTATTCATATCTTTTGCCCACTTTTCTGTGTTTTTTTGAGTTGGAGTCTCACTCTGTCGCCCAGACTGGAGTGCAGTGGCCGCTCCCGGCCACCGCAGCCTTGACCTGCTGGGCTCTGGTGATCCTTCCGCCTCAGTCTTCCAAGTAGCTGGAATTACAGGCATGCTCTACCACGCCCAGCTGATTTTTTTATTTATTGTAGAGATGAGGTCTCGCTGCCCAGGCAGGTCTTGAACCCACAGGCTCAGGCAATCCACTCACCTCAGCCTCCCAAAGGTGCAGTGTTACAGGCTGAGCCACCGAGCCTGGCTTTTTGCCCACTTTTTAAAGGGGCTATTTGTTTTTTTCTCTTTGGTGCATTTTAGTTTCCTGTAGAACCTAGATGTTAGGCCTTTTTCAGATATACAGTTGGCAAATATTTTTTTCCCATTCTGTGAATTGTCTCCCTGTTCTCTTGATGGTTTCTTCTACTTTGCAGAAGATTGTTAATTTGATGTGGTACCACTTGTCTATCTTATTTCTTAAGGTATTGACCTTTAGGGTTCTGAATAGGAATTGGTTCCTAGTTCCATTTTCCATGAGGGTGTCTCCTGCGTGTTCTAAGATTCTTATAGTTTGAGGATTTACATTTAGATCTTTGATCCATTTAGAGTTAATTTCTGTGTATGGTGATAGGTAGGGTTCCTGTTTCAATCTCCTGCATGTGGTCAGCCAGTTTTCCCAGCAACATTTACTGAATAGGTTTTCCTCTCCCCCGTAGATGTTGGAGGCTTTGTCAAAGATGAGTTAGTTGAGGAATTGAGACTTGGCTTCCGGAATCTGTATCCTGCTCCATTAGTCTATGTGCCTGTTTTTGTGCGAATACCAGGCTGTTTTGATTACTGTAGGCTTATAATAGAGTCTGAAGTCTGGAATTGTGACACCTCCTGCTTTTGTTGCTCCTGCTAAGGATTGTTTTGGCTATCCATGGTTATGTTTCCACATGAATTTCTGTATTCTCATTTCCAGGTCTGAGAAGAATGATGTTGGTAGCTTAATGGGTATTGTGTTGAATCTGTAGATTGCCTTTGGTAGGATGGACATCTTAACAATGTTGGTTCTTCCTATCCATGAGCATGGTATATTTTTCCGTTTGTTTGTGTGTTCTTGGATTTCTTTGAGCAGTGTTTTGTAATTCTCATTGTAAATGTCTTTTACTTCTATGGTAAGAAAGATGCCGAGGTATTTCATTTTTTTTGTGGCTATTGTGAATGTGATTGTGCTTTTTATTTGTGCATCTGCCTGCTTGTTGTTGGTATGTAGGAATGCAAGTGACTTTTGCACATTTATTTTGTACCCTGAGACTTTGGCCAACATCCTTTATCAGTGCAAGCAGGTTTTAGACAGATTATCTTGGATTTCCAAGTTATAGGATCATATCATTAGCAAAGAGGCATAATTCGACTTCCTCTTTCCCTGTTTGGATACCCCTGATTTCCTTATCTTGTCAAATTGCCTGGGCTGGGACTTCCAACAAAATATTGAACAAAAGGGGTGAGAGTGGCAGCCTTGTCTTGTTCCAGTTTTTAGGGGAAATATTTCCAGTTTCGGTCCATTTAGCAATATGTTAGCTGTGGGTTTGTGGTAAATGGCAATTACTACCCAGATGTTTGAGGGTTTTTATCAAGAAGGAATGCTGGATTTTATCAAAAGCTTTTTCTGCATCTAATGAGATAATCATATGGTTCTTGTTTTTACATCTGTTGATGTATTTAATGACATTTATGACCTTGCAAATGTTGAACCACCCCTGCATCCTGGGGGTGAAGCCTACTTAGTCATGGTGGATGATTTTTGAGATGTGTTTTTGGATCCAATTTGCTAAGATCTTTTTGTGGATTTTTGCATGTTTGTTCATAAGGGATATTGGCCTGTAGTTCTCTTTCTTTGTTGCATCTTTACCTGGTTTGGGTATCAGTGTAATGTTAGCTTCATAAAATGATTTGGGGAGATTCCATCTATCTCAATTGCCTGGAATACTTTCAATAGGATTGGTATCAGCTCCTCCTTGTACATTTTGTAGAATTCTGCTGGAAAGCCATCTGGTCCAGGGCTTTTTTTGATAGGTAGTTTTCTTATGACAGAGTCAATTTCCTGGCTTGTAACCGGTCTATTTAGTATCTCAATGTCTTCCTGTTTCAACTTGGGGAGGTTGTGTGATGTCAGAAAGTCTTCTAATTCATCCAGGTTATCAATATTGTTGCCATATTGGTGTAAAAATTAATCTCTGATAATGTTTTGTATTTCTTCAGGGTCAGTTGTGATTTGATCTTTTGTATTTCTGATTGTGTTCATTTGGGTTCTGTCTGTCTTTTTCTTGGTCATTCTGGCTAGGGGCCCATCAATCTTATTTCTTTCAAAAAACCAGCTTTTTGTTTTGTTGATGTTTTCTATGATATTTTTTTCTATGTGCCATATTTGGGCTCTTATTTTTGTGATTTGGATTCTTCTGCTAAACTTGGGGTTTTTGTGGTCTTCTCTTTTCAGCTCCCTCAGGTGATTTGTTAAGCTCTCCATTTGTGATCTATCCGTTTTCTTAATGTGTGCTCATAAAGATATAAATTTCCCTCTTAAAACTGATTTCATGTTATCCCAGAAGTTTCGGTGTTTGGTTTGCTGTTTCTTTATTTTCACTTGTTTCCAGGAATCTTTCAATTTCTGCTTTGATTTCAGTGTTGGACCAGTTATTGTTCAGTATCATGCTGCTTAGTGTCCATGTCTTTGTGGGTTTGGGGAAATTTTGTTGCTGTTATTTTGGATTCCTCTGTGGTCTGAAAAGGTGCCCGGCAAGATTTCAGTCTTATGAAATTTGTTTATGTTTGATTTATGGCCAATGATGTGGTCGATCTTTGAGTATGTTCCATGTGGTGATGAGTAGAATGTATATTCTGTGGTCATTGGGTGGAGTGTTCTGTAGGTATCAATTAAGTCCATTTGTTCAAGAGTCTCATTGAGGTTCTTTGTCTCCTTGCTGATTTTTTTTTGTCTTGATGATCTGTCTAGTGTTGTGAGGTATTAAAATCCACAGCTATGATAGTATTAGAGTCAATCTCTTTGTTAAGTTTGCTTAGAACCTGCTTTATGAACATTGGTGCTCTTATGTTAGGTGCCTATATGCTTAGAATGGATATTCCTTGCTGATGAATTGAGTCTTTTATCATTATTTAGTGACCTTCTGCATCTTTTTTGATTTTTGACAGCTTAAAGGATATTTTGTCTGAGATTAAGACTGCAACTCCAGCTTTCGTGTTTCACCTGAAAATTTGTTTCCCATCCTCTTACTTTCAGTCTGTGAGTGTTCTTTCTGATGAGATGAGTCTCTTGGAGACAATGTATTGTTGCCTCATAATATTTTATCCACTTTGGCATTCTACATGTTTTCAGTGTTGCATTTGGTCCACTCACATTCAGACTAATTATTGAAATATGAGGATTTATCTTTGCCATAATGTTCTTATTGAGTTGTTGTTGTACTTGTTTGTTGTCTTTCTTTTGGTGTTGTTGTTGTTGTTATTGTTGGTTCATGTGTGTTTTCAATCTTGTGTAGATTTGGTTCCCCACTTTTTCCTTTTATTCAGGTCTTCTTTAAATCTGTTGTTCAGGGCTGGCAGGGTTGCTTTTGCTTCCGTTTGCTCAATCTCTTGTTCTTTCTTATGTGAATCCTCTGGCTTTGATTCTGAAGCTGAACTGTAGGTTGAGGATTATACCTTTTGCAGCTTTGAGATTTATTTGATGGGGGAGCTGTGACTCCAAATTTATCTGCAGATCCCAGTATCCACTAACAGGTATATGAATACGCTGGATCCTGCTTTCCATTGCCTTGTAATCTGTTCATGAAGTGGAGGTATTGGTTTGCTCCACAAACATGAGGTCTTAGCTCTCAAGTCGTAGGTTGGGCAGAGTTGAATGGATGAGTCACTGCAGGTCTCTGCCTGGTCACAGGGCGCCAGATGATCTCAGGTTCTACTGCAGCCGGATCAAGCTGGGGGAGGCTGAGTGTGAGACAGCCATGTGCTGTAGGACGGCATGTCACATACGTCTTGGGCCTCTTTTTTTCCCTTTGTTCTTAGGTCCCAAGCTGGAGACTGCATAGAGCTGGGTGGAGCTCACAGGGCAATGCAGGTCTCTGCCTGATCTTGAGCTCCAGCTGTTCTCTGTTGCCACTGTGATCAAGGGCAAGTCTGGAGAGGTGAAGTGCAAGACTGCTGGACATTGTTGTTCAATGTAGTGGTCAGGGTTGCTGGGGGTGGGATGGTGTATCCAACAAGAGCCCAGAGCTCCAGGGAGTCACAGGCCTCCCTGGGAGGTGGAGGCTTGGAGCAGTGCTGGGTGATACAGCCAGGGTGAGATCCTGGAGCTCTGTGGGTGGTAGAGGCTTGGGGCAGAGCAGGGTGCTTCAATCTGGGAGGGGTCCTGGAGATCTGAGGGGTGTACGCAGAGGACCTCCACAGGTGGGTGGCAGCAGCTTGAGACAGGGTTGTGTGTTTCAGTCAGGGAGGTAGCCCAGAGTTCCAAGGGATAGCACCGAGGGTTTCCATAGAGGGCTTCGGCTTTGGGCCTGGTAGGGTACGTCAGTCAGGGATGGAGCCTGTAGCTCCGAGGAAGGGATGCTTAGATCCTCTGTGGGTAGTGGAAGCTTGAGATGGCACTGAGCACTTCAGCCAGGGAGGGGGGCCTGAAGCATTGAGGGCAGGCACCGGGGGGCTCCACAGGGGTGCCAGCATGAAGGGCTGGAAGCTTCTGCCAGGAAGGGGGCCCAGAGCTCCGAGGGGCAGGTGCAGAGGGCTTCCCCAGTCTGTGGCAGCTTGAGATGGGGCTAGGTGCCTCAGTCAGGGAGGGGGCCGGTAGCAGCTGGTTGCCAGGCAGAGCAGTGTAGCCAGCAAGGGAACCCAGAGCTCCACAAGGCAGTAGCTGAGGGCCTCCACAGGCAGTGGTGGCTTGGCACTGGGTGAGGTGGTGTAGCTGGGGAGGGAGCTGGGAGCTCCAGGTGGCTGGGTGACTGGGGCTGCCTGGGGCAGAACAGTGGCAGTGGCAGTGTGTGCCATGGTTGCTGGGTGTTGCAAGGGTCTGAGGGCCTCCAGGCCTCAGACTGGGGCAGCTGGTGGGGGCATGGGGTAAAGCAAAATTCCTTATGGGAACTCACTTTTGGAGAGTCTCACAGTCCCACCCATGCCATCGCCATCTTCCAGAATCTCCCAAACCTTCTTGAGTGGACTGAGGAAAAATTATGGAATCTAGAAAACTTAAATCAAGCCTTAATTACCACTCCTGTTCTAGTCCTTCTTTCTTTAGAAAAAACAATTTTTAAAAGAATACGTTTTGACCATTTTCTCTACCTTACATCACTTAGATTGAAAGGGCTCCTTGCTTAAACCCCTCCTCTTGAGTTTACAGTTCACCAGTTCCAACCTGGAGATTGGGTGGTGGTCATGTACTGGAAGGAAACTAAGCTCCAACCAAACTGGGAAGGTCACTATCAAGTGCTTCTGATAACTGAGATGGCCATGGGGACTGCTGAAAAGGGTGGACACATCATACCCATGTCAAAAAATCACCAAAGGAAGTTATAGTACCAGAGAACACACCCATTAAATGAGGAGTCTCTCAAACTGAACCACTGAAACCAAATTCAAGAAAACCTAATGCATTCCTTTGAAACTTTTCTCATAGCACTGTCAATTGCATTTCTTATTGTATGTGTGTTTATAGTTTTTAGTGTTAAATTAATTTGCAAGGGTCTTTTTAATCCTGAGCAACCATGGAACCTTTGTTTACCTTGAAGGTAGTACCAATTCTAATCATAGTAATAAACAAAAACAAAGGACGGTTTATTATTATCACTAAAGATAACTATCCAATAACTATTAAATTTATCCCTGTTCTGTTCTGCGATGTGAAAGTCTTTGTGACCAAAGAAAATTATCTATGATTGACAAATACCTTTGTCCTGATACCACTGCTGAAGATGGACTAAGAAGCATCAAAAAAATATGGGAGAGGGGCTGGCCCCTGTGCTATAAGTAGCATAACTTTACTTATCCCAAGAAACCCTTGCCGGGACTGGTATAGTGTCTTTTGGACTACTTGATTTAAAGGATGAACAGCTCCAGTAGAAAAAGAGAAAAAAGAACTTAAAAATACTCCAAAAAATGGATTGGCAGTAGCAGGACACTGCCAAGGGTGGTTGGGGGCAAATAACAATAAGGATACCTGGTCCTAATCCAGGTGAAATGAGGTCCAGAGGGAGACACAAAACTTCACTTGTACCTAAACCATTTACACAATCCTGACTTTTACCCAACTTTAAAATAAAAAACAACATAAAAAATGTAACATTGTAAAATTAAGAATAAATGGCTTATTTACAAAGTTAAACATAGAATTACCATGTGACCCAGAAATTCTGCTTTTAGGAACATACCCAAAAGAAATAAAAACAGAAATTCAACAAATACATGTGCACACGTTTGTGGTAGCACTACTTACAATAGCTAAAAGGTGAAAACAGCCAAAATGTTCATAAATAGATGAATAGTGTTCATAAATAGATGAATATGTGGTCTGTACATACACTGGAATATTTTTCAGTCATAAAAGGAATAAAGTACTGATACCTGTCAAAACGTGGATGAACTTTGAAAATATCAGGCTAAATGTGTTGGAACATAAAGGTTACATAATGTCTGATTCCATTTATATGCAACAGGAAGAAAAGAAAAATGAAGAAAAGTGTCTTTAGAGATAGAAGGCAGATTTGTGGTTGACAGAGGTTGGGGGTGGGAAGGTAAATGCTTAATGGGTAGAGGGTTTTCTTTTTGAGTAATGAGAATGTTTTGGAACTTAGTTGATTGTGAATGTAGCAAATGACCCCAAATTGTTCACTTTAAAATAGTCAATTTTATGACAAGTAAATTTCACCTGATTAAAAAACAGCATTCCCTAAGCACTTCAAAAGCAGTGGGAAAATAGTTAAGAACACAAGAAACACTTTAGAAAGAAGTCTGAGAGACATTTTAAATTTTCTATGCTATTTTAGTAGTTCAACCATTTCCTCTCCACAACTTTTTTTTTAAATAAGCCCTAAAAGTGTTTAGTCAGTTTTTGAACAATTTTGTTATGCACAGTAGTATGTGACCATTCTTACTACTTGATAATGAGTACTGAAGGGTAGGAAATCAAAGCTTGTTCTTTTGTTGCTGCAGTCAGTGCTTGATGTCCTGAATGAGCTGCAGTTGTAAAGCACAGGGACCTTGGCCCAGTGGGAGCACCACAGGCCCTGGACTTCTTGTGGATATGGGTCTCTTTCTCCACAAGGAAGGATATATGCTCTCAGTTTGTTGAAAGACAGAAAAGAATACAAGATCCAGGGCCTAAGACAAGCATGCCTGCTTTACCTGCAATTAGATTAGCTCTTCCTTTCCTCTTGGGGTGAAGAGTAAGTACTTGGGAGATAGTCCAGGAAACAGTAATAGGTTTTAATCTGAGGAGCAACTTCAATTGATGACAATTTCCTGCAGTTTTGCATAAAAGATGATTCTAAGGCTACTTCTGGTATTCAGAGAAATGATGCTGACCAGATGGACATATCTCCTGTGGGAGTTGATGGGGAATGTTGTATTTTTAACAATCCAGGTGATACAAATGATTATGTTGACAGTATTTGGTGTTCTGGTACATAGGGTGTATGTGTTTCCTTTTCCTGAACAAGGAATCATTAAAGAAAATAAGAAGTCAAGAGCAATCAAATTTCTGTAATTAGTGTTGAGGTTGTTCCCATTAATAAATCTAAAGTATTATTGCCAAGACACCTCACTCTTCCTTTAGATTTATAGCACATGAGAAATCTACTCATGAGAATAAGAAATTCACTCATAAGAGTTTGAAGAAAGGTCAATATAGTTGTCAGCTTGAGACACTTCTGTTGTGGGCAGAGGCTCTCAGATAAGTTTTCTTGATTGAGTCATCATTTCCTGTTGTTGGTACCATTCTCTTGCAGGTCCAGGAATGGGATTTCCTTAGTTGAAGAAGAGATTATAGTTTCTTGATGGCAACTCACTGCAGTTAAGTTCATGTGCATCTGATGCATAATAACATTATACTTAATTTAAAATAGGTGACAGACCTTTTGTGAGTCCTTATTCTACCTTTTATCCAAGACTTCCTCGTATCAAAAAACTTGAAAAATGAGCTTATTACTGATCAGAAGATGTGTGTAGAATTGTAATCCTGGACATAGAATGTGTCAAACTAGCCTTAAAAAGACTCAAATGGTACAGTGGACATTGGCTTGGAGGCAGTTACTATTATCAGTGGGAGGCTTGCCTTCCATTTCTTATCTTATAATTCTATATAGTATGTTTATGTGGCTGTGTTATAACTAAATCATATTCCTGTGAGTCACTGACTTTGGTGTCTCTTGGACTTCAGGAGGATAATAAACTCAGCTAAAAAGGCTAGAGAGGCCTAGATACATCTGGAGACTGTGCTGTGACTCATGTCTGAGTGATGTGTGACACAGACTTCTAAGAAATTCAGCATAAAGAAAATATAATTTAAAAAAACTTCAAGTACAAACATTCCAAGATAAACACAATAAACTTCTATGTTATCAATTTTCCTTTTTTCCTCCTTCTTATGAGATGTGCAATGTGATGGTGAATGTGAGACTAAAGTGGGAATGTGCAGTGCATGAGGGTTATAATCTATGTCAACTCACCAAAGGGGAGTCTTTGTGTCTGGATTTGTTATTTCACATTTCATATCTTGCTTTTCAGACACTTAGAAACCTGTTTACATAGATAATCAGAACAATGGAATAACAGTGAACAAGGATTTGGAAACCCTTTTCTTCCAAGGACCACTTATTTCATTAACCATTTTTTTTCTTTTGCATTTTTAGTAATATAATCCCTCTTCAGTCAATTTCAGCAAAGCAGGTAGTCACCACTTAAAGGACAAATTTGTATCTAGGTGTGACCATGTAAATAAGCTTAAGCCAATGGAATATGAGGAGAAATATGTACAATTCCTAGATTGTCCCTTAAAGAGCACCTGTTTTCCTTGTATTATTGCTTTATCCTTTTCTTCTGGCTGAGAAATGCTGACAACTGCAGCAACCTAGAAGAACATGTGTTATCCATGGTAGAGCCATCTTGTGAGCTCTAGACTGCCATATGGGAAAGGAGTGAACTTAATTCTTAAAGATCACTATGTTTGGGGGTTTCTATATTATAGTAGCTAAGCTAATACAGAAAATGGTACTGGAAGTAGAATTACATATAACAATAACCAAAACTATGCTTAACAGCATGGCAGGGGATTGGAAGGCAACAGATATTTTAGACTCTCATGATGACTTCAGGCAACTGAAAAATATTTGATATTGTTTTATCTTGGAAGGCAGGGTACTTGCTTACCAAATCTGCTGATCTATGGTAATCACATGAAAAAACTCAAAAGTTTGATGCTTATCAACTCTCTCTGGCTATTTTTGTTTGTGTGTTTGTTTTTTGAGGAGAGACTTCAGAGGATATCCATCAGAGGACATCCACTGGAGAATATCAATCTTAGGGCATACATCAGAGTATATTAAAATCAGGGCATCTATCAGAGGGAATCCATTAGAGGACAGTCATCAGAGGACACCCATCAGAGGATATCTATCAGAGGACATTTATCAGATGGCAACTATCAGAGGGCATCCATCAGAGGGCGTTTATCAGAAGCTACCTTCAGAGGACACCCATCCAAGGATATCAGACAGCATTCATCAGAGGACCTTTATCAGGGTATTTCATTCAAAAGTTTGCCTTTAGGGGACATCTATAATTGGGCATCTATCAGAGGACATCTGTCAAAGTATATCCATCAGAGGGCAGACATCAGAGTCTATCAAAAGCAGGGCATCATTAAGAAGGCATTCATCAGAGGGCATCCAGAAGAAAGCATCTATCAGAGAGAATCCATCAGAAGGCATCCATCAGAGAACATATATCAGAAAGCATTAAACAGATGGCATCTATCAGAAGCTATCCTCAGAGGGCACATATCAGAGGGCCTTCATCAAAAAGTATCTATCAAAGGACATTCTTCAGAGGATATCTGTCAGAGGACATCCATTAGAGAACATCCATCAGAGGGTATCTATCAGAAGCTATCCTCAGAGGACACCCATTGAAGGATGCATGTCAAAGGGTATTCATCAGAGAGTATTCGTCAAGGAGCATCCATCAGAGGGTATCCATCAGAGGACATCCATCAGAGAATATCCATTAGAGAACATACATGAGAGGCCAGCCTTCAGAGGCATCCATCAGAGGGCATCCATGAGAGGGTATCTTTCACAGAACACTTATCAGAGGGTGTTTATCAGAAAGCTTCCATCAGAGAACATCTTTCAGAAATTATTATATAGAGGGCATTCATCAGAGAGTAACCATCAATGAGCATCTATCAGAGGACATCCATCAGTAAGCATCCATCACAGGATACCCATTAGAGGCCATCTATCAGAAGGTATCAATCAGAGAGCATCAGAGGGTGACCATCAGAGGTCATTCATCAGAGAGCATCGATCAGAAGCTATTCTCAGAGGACACGCATCAGAAAATACCTGTCAGAAGACATTCATCATAGAATATTCATCAGAAAGTATCCATCAGAGGGCATCCTTTAGAGGACATGTCTCAGAGGGTATTTATCAGAGGACGTCCATCAGAGGGTATCTAGTAGAGGGCATCTGTGAAAAGCTATCCACAGAGGACACCAATCAAAGTATATCTGTCAGAGAGCATTCATCAGAGAGTATCCATCAGAGGGCATTCCTCAGAGGCCATCTATCAGACAGCAACAATCAGAGGGCATTTATAAGAAGTTTTCCTCAGAGGATACCCATCAAAGGATATCTGTCAGGGGCCATTACCAGAGAGTATCCATCAGTGTACATCAATCAAAGGGCATCTTTCAGAGGTGGACTTCAGAGGGAAACATCTATCAGAGTACATCCATCAGAGGACATTCATCAGATGATATCCATCAGATGGCACCCATAAGAGGGCATCCATCAGAGAATAACTGTCAGAGGGCATCTAACCGAAGGAATCCATAAAAGGGCATCTATTAGAAGGTATCCTCAAGTCAGGCACAGTGGCTCACACCTGTAATCCCAGCACTTTGGGAAGCAGAGGTGAGAGGACTGCCTGAGTCCAGGGGTTCAAGACCAGCATGGGCAACTTGGTGAGACTCCATCTCTACAACAAATCAAAAAAATTGCCAGGTGTGGTGGCATGTACCTATGGTTCCAGGTATTTGGAAGGCTGAGGTGAAAGGATCACCTGAGCCCATCAGGTGAAAGCTGCAGTGGCCATGAGCATGCCACTGCACTCCGCACTCCAGCATGGATGACAGAGTATGACTACAACTAAAAAAAAAAAATGTTATCCTCAGAGGACAGCCATGAGAGGATATATGTCAGAGGACATTTACCAGAGAGTATAAATCAGAGGGCATCATCCATTATAGGACATCTATCAAGGGCATCTATCAGAGGGCAGACTTCAGAAATCATCCATCAGAGCACATCTATCAGAAGCTATACTCAGAGGACACTCATCAAAGGATATCTGTCAGAGGCCATTATCAGAGGATATCAATCAAAGGGCATCTATCAAAGGGTGGATTTCAGAGGACAACATCTATCAGAGTGTATTCATCAGAGGACATCCATCAGAAGATATCCATCAGAGAGCATCCACCAGAGAACATCCATCAGAAGACATCTATCAGAAGGCATCCATAAAAGGACATCTATTAGAGGCTATCCTCAAGCTGAGCACAGTGGCTCACTCCTGTAACCCCAGCACTTTGGAAGGCAGAGGTGAGAGGAGTGCCTGAGTCCAGGGGTTTAAACCAACCTGGGCAATTTGTTGAGACTTTGACTCTACAATAAATCAAAAAATTTGCCAGGAGTGGTGGCATGTTCCTACAGTTCCAGCTACTTGGAAGGCTGAGGTGGAAGGATCACCTGAACCCAGCAGGTCAAGGCTGTGGTAGCTGTGAGCATACCATTGCACTCTGCATTCCAGCCTTATTGACAGAGTGTGACTTTGACTCAAAAGAAAAGCTATCCTCAGAGAACATCCATCAGAGGATATCTGTCAGAAGACATTCATCAGAGAGTATCCATCAAAGGATGTTGTCCATCATAGGACATCTATCAAGGGCATCTCTCAGAGGGCAGCCTTCAGAAGGCATCCACAAGAGCACATCTATCAGGAACTATTCTCAGAGGACACCCATTAAAGGATATCTATTACAGGGCATACATCAGAGTATCCATCAAAGGGCATCCATCAGAGGACAGCTGTCAGAGCATATCTATCAGAGGGTATCTATTAGAAATTAGCCTTCTGAAGGCATCTATCACTGGACATCTATCAGAAAATATCCATCAGATGCTTTCTTAGAGGACATCAAAGGATATCTGTCAGAGGGCATTAATAAGAGAGTATCCATCAAAGGATATCTGTCAGAAGGCACTCATCAGAGAGTATCCATCTGAGGGCATCCATCAGAGGATATCTATCAGAAGGTATTGAACAGAGAGCATTCCTCAGAGGGTATTTATCAGTGGGCAACCATCAAAGGGCATTGATCACAGGATATTGATCAGAGGGCATCCCTCAGATATTATTAATCAGAAGACATCCATCTGAGGGTGTTGATCAGAAGGGAGAGATCAGAGGGCATCCATCAGAGGGCATCAATCACAGGGAATCTATAAAAAGGTATTGATCAGAGGGTATAGATCAAGGTGCATCAATGAGAGGGTACTAATAGGAGGGCATCCATCAGAGGACATCTATCAGATGGCAAACTTCAGAGGGCATCCATCAGAGGGCATCTATCAGAGTATATCGATCAGAGGGCATCTATCAGAGGGTATCCATCACAGAATATCCATCAGAGTGCATCTACCAGAGATCATTCATCACAAAATATCCATCAGAGGACATCCATCAGAGTGCATCTATCAGAGGGCATCCATCACTGTATGTCAATCAGAGGACATCTATTATACAGCCTTCAAAGGGCATCTACCAGAGGATATTCATCAGGCATTCATTAAAGGGCATCCATCAGAGAAAGTCCATCAGAAAGCAACAATAACAGGCTATTTATTAGCGGACATCCGTCAGAGGGCATTCATGAGAAGATATCCATCATAGGACATTCATCAGAGAACATTTATCAAAGGATATCCATCAATTGGCATCCATCAGAGGATATCTATAAGAGGACATTCTTCAGAGAACATTCATCAGAGGCCATCCGTCATAAGACACCCATCAGTAGCATCTATCAGAAGACATCCATCAGAGGCTATCCATCAGTGACCATCCATCAGAGGATATCAATTAGAGGGCATCTATCAGAAGGTATCGATCAGACAGCATTCATCAGAGGGCATCTATCATAAGCTATCTTCAGAGGAAACCCATCAGAGAATACCCAACAGAAGGGATTCATCAGGGAATATTCATCAGAAAGTATCCATCAGAGGGCATCCTTTAGAGGACATCTCTCAGAAGGCATCTATCAGAGGACATCCATCAGAGGGTATCAAGCAGAGGGCATCTATCTGAAGCTATCCACAGAGTACACCAATCAAAGGATATGTCAGAGAGCATTCGAGTGTGTATTCATCAGAAGGCATCCATCAGAGGGCAACTTTCTGAGGGCATCCACAAAGCACATCCACCAGAAGGCATGTATTAGAAGTTATCCTCAGAGAACATCCATCAAAGGATATGTGTCAGAGGGCAGTCATCAGAAGACATCTATCAGAGGGCATCTATCAGAGGGCATTTATAAGAAGTTATCCTCAGAGGATGCCCATCAAAGGATATCTGTCAGAGATCATTATCAGAGAGTATCCATCAGTTTATATCAATCAAAGGATATTTTTGAGGGCGGATTTCAGAGGACAACATCAGAGTACATCCATCAGAGGCCGTCTATCAGAAAATACCCATCAGAGAACATCCATAAGAGGGCATCCATCAGAGAACACCCACCAGAGCGCATCTATCAGAAGGCATCCATAAAAAGGCATCTATTAGAAGGTATCCTCAAGCTGGGCACAGTGCCTCACATCTGTAATCCCAACACTTTGGGAGGCAGAGGAAAGAGGAGTGCCTGAGTCCAGGGGTTCAAGACCAGTCTTTTGATTTATTGATGAGACTTCATTTCTACAATAAATCAAAAAATTTCCAGGAGTGTCGGCATGTGCCTATGGTTCCAGCTATTTGTAAGGATGAGGTGCAAAGATCACCTGAGCCAAGAAGGTCAGGGCTGTGGTGGCCAGGAGCATGCACTGCACTCTGCACTCCAGTCTTGCTGATAGAGAATGACTCTGACTCAAAAAAAGTTATCTTCAGAGAACATCCATCAGAAGATATCTTTCAGAGGACATTCATCAGAGGGCATCATCAATCATAGGCTCTATCAAGTGTATCTCTCAGAGGGCAGTCTTCAGAAGGCATCCATCATAGCACATCTATCAGAAACTAACCTCAGAGGACACTCATTAAAGGATATCTATTAGAGGGTATACATCACAGAGAATCCATCAGAGGGCATCCATCAGAGGAAAGGTATCAGAGTATGCCAATCAGATGCATCTATTAGAAAGCAGCCTTCAGAAGGCATCTATCACTGGACATCCATCAGAGAATATCCATCAGAGGCTTTCCTAAGAGGACACCCATCAAAGGATATCTGTCAGAGGGCATTAATCAGAGAATATCCATCAAAGAATATCTGTCAGAGGACATTTGTCAGAGTATCCACCTGAAGGCAAACATCAGAGAACACTTATCAGAGGGCATTCATAAAAGGGCAGCCTCCAGAGGGTATCTTTCAGAAGGCATCTATCAGAGACTATCTATCAGAGGATATCCATCAGAGGGCACCCACCACAGGGCATCCATCAGAGGACATCAAGCAGAAAGCATCCTTCAGAGGGTATTCATCAGAAGCATTGCATCAGAGGACATATATCAGAAGGTACTCAATAGAGGGTATTCAACAGAGGGTATTTATCAGTGGAAATCCATCAGAGGGCACTGATCAGAGGATATCGATCAGAGGGCATCCCTCAGATGGTATTAATCAGAAGACATCCACCAGAGGGTGTTGATGAGAAGGGAGAGATCAGAGGGCATCAATCAGAGGGTATAGATCACAGGGCATCTATAAGAAGGTATTGATCAGAAGGAACAGATAAAAGTGCATCAATGAGAGTGTACTAATAGAAAGGCACCCATCAGAGGACATCTATCAGAGAACATCTCTCAGAGGGCAGCCTCCAGAAGGCATCTATCAGAGGGCATCTATCAGAAGGCATGCATCACAGGATATCCATCAGAGGACATCCACCAGACCACATCAGAGGGCATTCTTCATAGGGCATCCTTCAGAGGGTGTTCATCAGAAGACTTCCATCAAAGAACATAGGAGGGGATCCATCAGAGGGCATCCATAAGCAGGTATCTATCAGAAGACATCCATTAGATGACATCTAACAGAGAGCATATATCAAATAGCAGCCTTCAGAAGGCACCCATCAGCAAATATTTATCATTGGACATCCATCACAGGCCATCCATCAGAGGGCATCAATCAGACACCCATCAGGGAGTTTCTATAAGAGGATATCCATCACAGGCCATTCATTAGAGGGCATCCATCAGAGGGTATCCATCAGAGGGTATGTGACTGTGGAGGCTGTCAAGTCCAAAATATTCGGTGTAGGCAGCATGTTGGAGAACCAGGGAAAATGCAGTGCTGCTGCTTGAATCCAAAGACAATCAGCTGGCAGAATTATCCCTTCCTCTGGAAATGTCAGTCTTTTTTCTCTTGAGAACTTCAACTGATTAGAATAGGTCCACTATTAACATGATGGAGGGCCATCTGCTGTACTCAAAATCTCCCAATTTGAATGTTAATCACTGCTGAGTGTGGTAGCTCATTCCTATAATGCCAGAACTTTGAAATGCTGAGGCAGGAAAATTGCTTGAGCTCAGTACTTCAAGACCAGCTTGGGTAACACTTCTTGTGGAGAATAAATGTCCAGGAGCAGCCTCCCTGAATTTCCCTCCTCAGCTATCAGGGCTTCCACAGCACCTGAAAGCACAGGTCAGTGCATGTGGTGCCCAGTGGCTCTACCTTCTCACGAAGTTCTGCTACACAGGGGACCAGCTCCACACCATGTGTGTCTGGCAGCCACCATGACCCTCCCTTACTAGGAAGCTATCTTCTTGTAAGGCCTTACCTTTTTTCTGGGGCCCAGCTGTAGTGCTGGAGATGGGCTCAGCAACCATCATGGCTGTACCTTCTTGTGAGGTTCTGCAATGTGGGGGGACCAGCTCATGCACTGCATGAGCCAGCAGCCACTATGGCCCTGCCTTCTAGGCAGGCTACCTTCTCACAAGGCTCTACCTTCTCACAGGGAGCCTGCTCCACTGGGAGGTGGGTGGAGCAGCAACTCTGGCAATGTGCCACCATGGCTATACCAACTCACTGGCTCTACCTTCTTGCGAGACTATCTTTTTGCATGATTCTCCTTTCTCACAAGGCAGCCCTTCAAGTGAGAACTCTGGCTGCCTCCCAAGAAGTGATACACAGTGTTTTGTTTGGGGTTTGTGTTTTTGCTTTTTTTTTTTTTAACAGAAGAGAGGTGAAGGAAGATAATCCAGTTTTAGAAGCAGAGATAGAGAGCGATACAGCTATGACTTGCAGGTTAAATCTGGGGACTAACTGGGTTGGGAAAATTAATTCTTCTGTAATGAACTTTTGAAGATAAAACTGTCATTCAGGACTTTTCTTACAAATCTTCTGTTATGTCACCACATCCAGACCTCACAACTCAGTTGCAAAGATAAGATAAAGGATACTTAACTCTTCCCAAGTTGATTGTTTCAAATGGCCTCAGGAGAACAATCTTTAAGTTGAGGAAATACAGAGATCAGAAAATAAGGTAAATAAACTTGCTTATAACAAAGGTTCAATAAAGATCACATCCAAGGTTGCTTGGGTCTAAGTATAAACAAGCAGTTGTCTTTTGGCTCAAGTAAATTTTGTGTGTGTGTGTGTGTGGTGTGTGTGTGTGTGTGTGTGTGTGTGTGTGTGTGTGTGACAAATCCAGTTTATTCTCAATTGACATATAATGTGAAAAATTCTCTTTTGCACTTGCTTTTTCAGCAAGAGAGGTGGGGATTTTCCCATCTCTACTTCCTGTCACCTGCCTTTGTATTTCTTTTTCTTTTGGAGTTACAGAGTACATATGAGGATTTTCTACATAAGTAAATTGCATGCAGATGACTTTTGTACTTATAGGTTGACCTCTCTATGCCCAGTAGTGGATATGGTAACCAACGGGTGGTCATGTACTTCTCAACCCACCGCCCTGCATTTGCAATGTCCAGTGTCAGTTGTTCCCATCTTTGTTCTGATATATCTGATGACTAGGGCCTGCTTATGAGTGAGAACACGCGGTATTCCTTTTTTCATTTCAGCAATAGTTCACTTAAAATGATGGCCTAGGCTTGGCTGCATCTCAACCAAGGGAAAGCCAGGCAGACACAGAGCTGGAAGCTTCTGGATCAAAATCCCAGAGCCCCTTGCCAAGGCCACTGCCTGGGTGCAACACCAAGGATTTCCCTGGCAGGCAGGATACCTCGCCTCTCAGAATCTTCCTGAGCCCAAACTTTGCTTGGTCTCCAGGAGTGACTTTGAAGGAAAAAAGGAATCCATCCCCCAGAGTAGTATTGTGAGGTATATGCCAACCAACGTGTATCACTGTTTCCTATAAAAACAAGGAGGTGCATCCTGCCCAGTTCCTTCATGAACTGCCAAGGGCTTCATCCTGGGGCAGCCCACGGCTTTTCGTTAGGATCCTGCATGGGGGAAGGGGCTCAGATCCTCTGACACCAACACCGGGACACCCACGACGGTTGTGAAGGGGACTACATGATGGAGTCTCAGAGACCCCTGAATCCAGGAGTGAGCACACAGGGAGGTGGTGGATGAGGCCACAGGACTCAGGGGCCTGTTACACTCTGAGCCCCAAGGCTCACCCACACCCTCACCCATCCTCACAACACTACTCCTCCAAGGAGCCCACCAGAGCCACTGACGCTGCCAGAGCCCATGCCTACAAACAGGGCGCCACCAGAGCCCTCTGTCCTGGGTAACAGCCTGGGGCAGCCTCCCTTGGGCAGGGAAACACTGGTCACCAGGACCACCCTCCTTCTGGAGCCAGGGCCAGTTCCTCCCCCATCACTCCCTCAGGCCTCCCAGGAAGACTGTCCCAAAGCAGCTGACCAGCCAAAGCCCCCAACACACAGTGCTTTCTGGTACCCCCAGTCCAAACCACAGAGTGCACTCCAGGCCATCTGGAAGACAGGCAGAAGGTGGGAGGCGGCACAGAACATGCAGGAAGCCCACCCCAGCGGCACCCAAGCCTCCCTGGCCTCTCCCTCTCCCCCCAAAGACTCATGCGCTTCCCTGGGGGAGGCAGCCCAAGGTTCTGGCACCGCTTGTGGAGGCAAACTTGGCCAAGGGCTGTGAGCTCACAGGACGCTGTGGCTGTAGCTACCAAGCAGCACCGCCCCATGCCCATCGCTCCAATCTTGCTCCACCCTGAATCTGGAGTCATCCCAGGTGATTATGGGTGAGGCAGGCCAGACAGCCGGGGGTGTCCAGGTGACGAAGGCTCAGCGACCCCGGCTGGACACTGTGCAGGGTTCCCTTTGGGGGTGCTGCCCACGATGAACCCTCGCCCTCTCCAGGGCAGGACCTGCACCTGCCCCGCCCCCTCCCAACCAGCCCCGGGTTCTCCGGGTCTGGAGTTCCGGGCTTGCTGCCTAGGGCCCCATGTTCACACCTGGGACCCCCTCACACCCAGCGAGGCCGGCCCACACCGCAGCTCGGTGTCCCGCGCTGTCAGTGGAGAGCAGGGTGGTGAGGACCATGGGCAGCGCCCTGGAACCCACCCCCCGAAGAACCTAATCCCCACCGAGATTGAGCTCCAAGTCGGCCCGACCCCAGCCGAGCGTCCGGGGGAGACCCTGGCGGGAATGCCTAGCAGGCGGGGTCGCTCCCTAATGGCCGGCAGCCTTCGCACCCCCACCCGCCTCCCTGCAAGCCCTGATAAGTTCCCGCACCCGCTCCACTCACCTATTGCAGCGGCCGCAGCTCCAAGAAGGCGTTAAGCGGGGGCGACCGGGATGCAAGCCAGTCCGGGCGGGGGGTTCTAGCTGGCGTCATCCTGCCGGCTCCGGAGGCGCCACGGCTGCGCGACACCAGCTCCGACTGGGCTCCTGCAAGTACTTGGCCGCCCTGCTGGGGACTGGCGGCGCGGGCGAAGGTCCCCGCCAGTGGCCCGATGGCTGTGCCTCAGGTGAGCAGAGAACCCAGCCAGGGCTGCGCGGGGGTGGCGCGGGTACTAGCATGGCCAGGCCTCTGCTTCCGCTTCCGGCCGCCGCCCGCCCGCGCCGCACACCGCTCCCCCTCCCCGCCTTCGCGCTAGGCGGCCAGGTGCGTACCTACGATGCGTGGGCTGGGACGCTTGGAGGGCGGAGCCTGAGCTGCAGCGCGAGTAGGGGGAGGAGCTGGAAGAGCGATTGGGAGGGAGGGGAAGGAGTAGGGCGCCGCCTGCCAGAACCGCTTCCCGCCCCACCCCTCCCACCCGTGTGCTGGATGAACAGTGCTGCGATCCGCCCCACGGCTCTAGTGCACCGGTTTCCTCCGAGAAACCTGAGAAGACGCGTCCTGGTTCTGCCAGCCTACTGTAAGTATAAGCATTGGCACTTAAAATTTCCGTTTCTCAAATCGGTTTTCAAAAGCCCACCATAAGCCGGGCTCAGTGGCTCAGCCTGTAATCCCGCGCTTTGAGAGTCTGAGGTGAGTGGATTGCCTGAGCCCGCGGGTTCGAGACCCGCCTGGGCAACTTGGCGAGACCTCATCTCTACAATAAATAAAAAAATTCGCCAGGCATGGTAGCGTGGGCCTGTGGTTCCAGCTACTTGGAAGGCTGAGGTGGAAGGATCGCCAGAGCCCAGATGGTAGAGGCTGCAGTGGCCGAAAGCGCCCACTGCACTCCAGTCTGGCTGACAGAGTGAGACTCCAACTCAAAAAAAAACACCATCAAAATCAACAATATGGACACTTCCACTCCACGGGGATTGTAAGATAAGGGATATTTACTCCTTTTTATTTCTTTTCAATATATAGCGATATTATAATGGTGATAAAAGGGAATGGAGTGCAGTCATCCATGTGTTTCAGATAGGAAACACTTCAAAACTCCTATTTTATGACTTATTTGTCATCCAATCTCTGGTAAATTCAAAATCATTCGTAATAATTTTTTTTTTTTTTTGAGTTGGAGTCTCACTCTGTCGCCCAGACTGGAGTGCAATGGCCACTCCCGGGCACCACAACCTCGACCTTCTGGGCTCCAGCGATCCTTCCGCTTCAGTCTTCCAAGTAGCTGGAACTACAGGCGCGCACCTGGCTAATTTTTTATTTATTGTAGAGATGAGGTCTTGCCAAGTTGCACAAGCGGGTCTCCATCCCGGGGTCAGGCAGTTCACTCACCTTGGCCTCCCAAAGCGCTGGGATTACAGGCTAAGCCACCGAGCATGGCCAGGAAGAACATTTCAAAGACTTTTTACATTTCAAGAATACAATGGAGGACCCCCCAAAATGGAATTTATTTATTAAAAATTGTGAATTCTTCTATAATTGAACTTCAGTCACCTTTAAAGTTTACAATACACCTATTGAGACACATTTTCCTCTTCTCAAAACAGTTTTTGAACTCATCTGTCTTGATGCCTTTTAGTGGTTTTGTCATTTTTTGTTCACGTCTTCCACATCAATAAAGTGTTTCCCTTTGGGGACTTTTTTTCCCGCCAGCAAGCAAATTTTAAAAGTTGCTCGAGGTGACATCAGGTGAATAGAGAGGGTGGAGCACGGGGGTCATGCCATTTTTGGTCAAAACTGCTGAACTGCTGAACACTCAGCATGCTATGGGCTGGTGCACTGGTAAATCACCCAAAGACACTGAAAGAATCTCGAAGAAAACAAATTCGCTGAAGCAGAACTCAGTGTGTGTCTTGTTGGACGACTATTGAGTAGTGCATTGATTCATGGAAAAACTGAAAAACCAGGTGTGGGAAACCGACAGCAATAAAGGTTAGAAAAGGAAAGCCAAGGCCAACATAGAAAGAATCAGTTTAAAATAAAGTTGCTAGAACTGCCTTCATGAACACACTTTTCTGAACTGCTGTACAATTCTCTCCCCAACCCTACCACTTAGAATTGTTTCTTTTTGTTCTGGTATATTTTCTTCACTCTTTAGACGATGAAAATACAGGGGAAAAAGACATATGATCAAGTTCTGGCTCCAGTCAAAAAACACTGTCATTCAAATACCAAATCAAATTAAATGTTGTCAAAAAACTGCATGGCCACTAACCTTGCAAGCTATGAATATAAAACATTTAGAAAATAATTGCTATATATAATCACACTAATTTATTACTGGAAAGAGTCTTCTTGCCTATTAAAATAAGGAAATTAAAGATCCAGAGTTGAAGGGCCTTTTACCAGTATCACATGATAAATGTGTCAATGACTTTTTGTTTCTTCTTACTAGACAGCAGCAAACTAAGTTTTTGTAATACATAATCAAGATATAAAACTAAACTAACTCTCATTCTTGAAAAATATTTAAAATAACCATTTTGCAGAATAATTATTTACATACAAAGTCAATGATATTTATACATTAGATTATTTGTACAAAAACAAAATTTCATTTATGTATGTATAAAAATTTAATTATCAGCAGTTTTATGTATCATGTATAGTTGTACTTTTCTTTTTTTTTTTTTTTTTGAGTTGGAGTCTCACTCTGTTGCCCAGACTAGAGTGCAGTGGCCCCTCCCGGCCACCGCAACCTCGACCTGCTGGGCTCCAGCATTCCTTCCCCCTTAGCCTTCCAAGTAGCCAGAATTACAGGTGTGTGCTACCACGCCCGGCTAATTTTTTAAATTTTATTGTAGAGATGAGGTCTCGCCTGCCCAGGTGGGTCTCGAACCTGCGGGCTCAGGCAATCCACTCACCTCAGCCTCCCAAAGGTGCTGGATTACAGGCTTAGCCACCGAGCCCAGCAGTTGTACTTTTCAAAATAAACTAGTTTAAATATCAAATACTCACATGTAGCTTCTGAGTACTTCAAATGCAGCTGTTCCAAACTAAAGTTAACAAATAAGTATAAAATACACATTAGATTAGAAGATTTAGTATAAAAATATAATAAAATATTTTGTGGTATTTTATATTAATATGTTGCAGTGATAATAGAATTTTTTTCTCTTTGCCTTAACATTTCTTCTTATATTATATTTATATATATATGTATGTATATGTATTTATTTTATTTTAAAGATATGGAGTACAATTCAGGATTAGGTATACAAGTGGACATTGTACAGATAAAATTTGGGCCTCCATTTGGTCCACACTTTGCCTGGTTTGAAATCAGGTACCCTTATTGATGTAGTGTCTCCACCCCACCCAGGCAGTATCCCACTACTGCCAATCCCTTTCTTATAGCATTATGGCAAATGTTCACGATCCGCTTATAGGTGAGAACATGTGGAACTCTGTTCTTTGTTTCTGTGATAGATGACTATTATAGACTCAAAATCCATCCAAGTTGTTGTGAAGTCCATATGTTTATCCTTCTTTATGGTTGTGTAATATTCCGTCATGTATATTTACCACGTTTTTAATTCAGCTTAGCTTCAATGGGCAGCACAGTTGGTTCCATGTTTTTGCTGTTGTGAATAGTGCTGAAAGAAACATGCAACATTTGCAAGCATCTCTTCTGTAGAATGATTTGAGTTCCTCTGGGTATATTCCCAAGGTGGATTGCTGGGTCATATGGAAGATCAAAGTCTAGTTCTTTTGGAAATCACCACACTGTTTTCAATAGAGGTTGAACTAGTTTGCATTCCCACCAGCAGTGTAGAAGTGTTCCCTTTTCTCTGCATCTTCGCCTGTATCTTTGTTGTTGTTTGTTTTATTAATGATGGCCATTCTTACTGGGGTGAGGTATTTCAGTGTGTTTTGATTTGCATTTCTCTGATGATTAGTGAGATTGTGCTTGTTGGATGCCCGTATAATTTTTTTGAGAAGTCTATTTATGTCTTTTGCCCACTTTTTAATGGGGCTGTTTGTTTTTCTTCCTTTTGGCAAGTTTGAGTTCCTTGTAGATCCTGGATGTTAGGCCTTTGTCAGAAATACAGTTGGCAAATATTTTTTCCCATTCTGTGAACTGTCTTCACATTCTTTTGATGGTTTATTTTGCTTTACATAAGTTTTTCCGTTTGATTAGGTCTCACTTATCTATCTCATCTGTTATGGCATGGACACCTGGGGTTTTGATCAGGAATCAGTCACCTATTCCAATTTCTGTGAGGGTGTCTCCTGCATTTTCTAAGATTCTTATAGTTTGAGGTTTAATGTTTAGGTCTTTGATCCATTTAGAGTTGATTTTTGTGTATGGTGATAGGTAAGGGTCTTGTTTCAATCTTCTGCATGTGGTTAGTCAGTTTTCCCAGTACCATTTACTGAGTAGATTCCCCTCTCTCCTGTGGTTGTTGTTGGAGGCTTTGTCAAAGATGAGTTGGTTGAGGAATTGAGGCTTTGCTTCTGGAATCTCAATCCTGTTCCATTGGTCTATGTGCCTGTTCTTATACCAATATCAGGCTGTTTTGATTACTGTAGCCTTATAGTAAAGTTTGAAGTCTGGAAGTGTGATACCTCCTGCTTGTTTCTTTTGCTGAGGATTGTTTTGGCTATTCATGGTGGTTTATGTTTCCATATGAATTTCTGCATTGTCGTTTCCAGGTCTGAGAAGAATGATGTTGATAATTTAATGGTATTACATTGAATTTGTAGATTTCCTTTGGTAGGATGAAATCTTAACAATGTTGATTCTTCCTATCCATGAGATGGAATGTTTTTCCATTTGTTTGTGTCTTCTTGGATTTCTTTAAGCTGTGTTTTGTTGTTTTCATTATAAAGGTCTTTTACTTCTTTGGTTACATATTTCACTTGTTTGTGGTTATTGTGAATGAGATTGTGCTTTTTATTTGGTTCTCTGCCTGCTTGTTGTTGGTGTGTAAGAAGGCAACTCTCTTGCATATTTATTTTGTACCCCAAGACGTTTCTAAAGTCCTTTATCAGTGCAAGGATGTTTTGACAGATTCCCTTGGATTTTTGAGGTATAGGCTCATATTATTAGCAAAGGGGAATAACTTATCTTCCTCTTCTCCCATTTGACTACTCCTGATTTCCTTCTCTAATTGCTCTAGCCAGGACTTCCAACACAATGTTAAACAGAAGAGGTGAGAGTGGGCATTTTTGTCTTTTGCTGGTTTTCAGGGGAAATACTTAGCAATATGCTGGCTGTGGTCTTATTATAGATAGTGCTTAGTATTTTGAGGTCTGTTCCTTCTATTCAAGAAGGGATGTTGGAGTTTATCAAAAGCTTCTTCTGTATGTAATGATGAAAGCATGTGGTTCTTGTTTTTACATCTCTTGATGTATTTATTTACATTTATGGTCTTGCAGATGTTGAATCAGCCCTGCATCCCAAGGATGAAGCTTACTTGGTCATGGTGAGTGATTTTTGAGATGTATTGTTGGATCATTTTGCTAGAATCTTGTTGAGATTTTTTGCATCTATGTTCATTAAGTATATTGGTCTGTACTTCTTTTTTTTGTTGAGTCTTTACCTAGTTTGGGTATCAGTGTGATACAAGCTTCATAAAATCATTTGGTCCTGTCCTTCCTCAATTGACTCGAATACTTTCAACAGGATTGGTTTCAGTTCCTCCTCTTATGTTTTGAAGAATTCCGCTGGAAAGTCATCCAAGATGACTTTTTTTGGTTTTTTTGGTAGGTAGTTTTCTTATGACAGAGTCAATTTTCTGGGTTGATATTGGTCTATTTAATGTCTCAGTGTCTTCTTGTTCCAACCTTGGGAGGTTGTGTGATGTCAGAAGGTTCTCCATTTGATTTAGGTTATCAAGTTTGTTTCCATACATGAGTAATGAGTAATAGTCTCTGATAATCTTTTGTATGACTTCTGGTTCATTTGTGGTTTGATCTTTTGTGTTTCTGATTGTGTTTATTTAGGCTTTTCTCTCTTTTTTCTCGTGCATTCTTGTTAGGGGTCCCTCTATCTTGCTTATTCTTTCAATGAGCCAGTTATTGTTTTGTTGATTTTTTTTCTATATTTTTGTCTTCTCTGTCCTGTATTGGGCTTTTACTTTGGTGATCTGGATTCTTCTACTAAAGGTAGGATTTTGGTGGTCTTGTCTTTTCAGCTCCCTTAGGTGATCTATTAGGCTCTTAACTTGTGATCCTTCCATTTTCTTGATGTGTGTTTATAGAGATATAATTCCCTTCTTAGAACTGCTTTCATGGCATCCCAGAGCTTTTGGTAAGACATTTCTTCATTTTCTTTTGTTTCCAGGAATCTTGTAATTAGTTTTGATGTCTGTGCTGACCCAGTAGTCATTCAGCATCATGCTGTTTAGTCCATGTCTTTGTGGGTTTGGGGGGATTTTGTTGGTGTTGATATTTATTTTTATTCCACTGTGATCTAAGAAGGTGCATGGCAGTATTTCAAGCTTGTGAAGTTTGTTTATGCTTTATTTATAGCCAAGTATGTGATCCATCATGGAGTACATTCCATGTGGTAATGAGTAGAATATATATTCTGTGATTGTTGGGTAGAGTATTCTGCAGGTATCTATTAAGTCCATTCAATCAAGTGTCAAGTTGAGGTTCCAGATCTCTTTGTTAATTTTTTTTGCCTCAATGACCTATTTAGGGTTTTCCATGGAGTGTTTAAGTTCCTAGCTATAATAGTGTTAGAGTCTATATCTTTTATAGTTTACTTATTAGTTGCTTTATAAATGCTGGTCCTCCTGTGTTTGGTGCGTCTATGTTTATAATAGATATTTCTTGTTGATGGATTGAACCTTTTATCATTATGTAGTGTCCTGCTGTACCTTTTTAAATTTTTCATATCATAAAGTTTGTTTTGTCTGATATTAAAATAGTGACTTCTGCCTTCTTTTGTTACCCATTCACCTGGCATTTCATTTTTCATTCTCTGTTTATATCTCTCATGGTGAGATGAGTTTCCTGGATGCAGTAAATTATTGGATCATGATGTTTTATGCAATTTGACATCCTGTGCCTTTTCAGTGGTGCATTTAGTTCATTCGTGTTCCAACTGATTATTGAAATGTGATCGTTTATCCCCATCTTGAGGTTCTTATACAGTTTTTTCTTTGTTTTCTTTTAACTTGGGTTGATGTATATGTGTGTTTTCAAGGTTGCAGTCACAATGTATTTTTTGTGGAGTCTGTGTTCTCCTTTTCTCTTGCGATGTGGTGGCCAGTCTTTTTTTCTTTCTTTCTTCTGTGCTTAATACCTTTTTCAACATCTCCATGAGCTGGTCTGGAAGCTGCATAATCTCTCAGGAATTGGATGTCAGGGAAGGATTTTAATTCTCCATCACTGATGAAGGTGAGCTTGGATGGGTAGGAAATTATTGGTAGAAATTGTTTATCTTTGAGGACTTTGAATATTGAACTCTAGTCCCTTCTAGCTTGTAGTGTTCCTGCCAATAGATCTGCTGCTATTCTGATTGTTTTCTCCAGTAGGTAGTCTGACCTTTCTCTTTTGCTGCCTTTATGATTTTTTTCTATTAAGCCTACTTTGTATTGGTGAATTACTATGTGTCTAGGGGTTGGTATTTTCATTTAATGTCATGTGGGGATTCTCTGTATCTCTTGTGTTTTGATGGTCGCATCTCTGGTGAGATGGGGAAAGTTTTCTTGGAGACCCTCCTGGAATAATTGTTCCAAGGTGTTCTCCATTTCCCTTTCTTATTCCCAGCTACCAATCAGGCATAGGTCTGGCCTCTTGATATATTTGCACATCTCTCGGAGGCTTTGTTCTTTCTTTCTGAGCTTTCTTTCTATGTTTTTCACAAATCAGGTTAATTCCATGTGTTGGTCTTCAAGTTCTGAGATTCTTTCTTCTGCTTGATTAATTAATTCTGCTTTCCATGCTTGTCTTGAATTAATTTTTTTATGACCAAAATCTCTGTTACAAGTTCTTTCAGTGTTGTATCTAGTCTTTCTGGAGTGTTACTCACTTTCCATGCACTACTTAATACTAATTCATCCATTGGTGAATTCCATTGTTTGGGCTCTGAGGTCTGATGTTCAGGCATTTTCTCTTTGTTATACTGGTAATTCCCTGTGTTTTTCCTTTTTTTATCTCACTTGTGACAGATTTATTTCTTTTTCTCTTTAGTTCCTTTATTCAGTGGCAGTGGGAGAGGCTTTCACTTCTGATGTTTGTTCAGCCCTCTGTTCTTCCCTGATCAGGGATCTGAATTTGTTTTGCTCTGAAACAGGGCTGTGGGTAGGAAACTTTGCTATTTCTTGTAGCTTTGAGAATTGAATAAGGTGGAGGATGGGGATCTAGGATTCAGAAACTACTTGCAAATCATAATGTTTACTGATTGTGGTATGAGTTCCCTGAGACCCACTCCCCACCACCACTCTATATGACAATGTGATAGGTATGTGTGTGTACCCACTGAGTCCTAGGTGTAGTAACAGCAATGAAGAGAATGGACAAAAGTAGAATGAAATAAAATGGACAAAAACTTAAAAGAAATAATAATTTTTTAAAAAACATAGAAAAGCAAAAGCATTAGCCAAAGCAAAAGAACAATTAACCACGCACACACTCACACAAAAACCAAAAGAAACTGGGAAAAAAACGGAAAACAAACAAGCAAAACCCCCCAAAACAGGAAAACTGAACGCACAAAACACACACCCCCAACACAAATTGAAGAGATAGAGCAACTCCCTCAAATCATAACATTCTGCCCCTGGCCTCCCTCAAATTCATGTTCTTTTCAAATGCAAATATATTTATTCCATCCCCATAGTCCCAAAGTCTAAATTACTTCAGCACCAACTCAAAAGTCCAAAGTCTTATCTGTGACACTATGAAATCAAAACAGGGCAACCCCCTCAGGCCCTCCCACTGTGGGAGCTTTTCTGTCATCTCAATAAATCCTTCTTTTAAAAAAAAAATGAAAGGAGAAGAAAAAAAGGAAAGAGAAAAAAGGGATTCAAATCAAACCCTCACACATCCATTCATACACACATTAAACTAAAAAAGGAGCAAAAAACAAAAAACAAACAAAAAGTGAAAGATGAACATACAGTCATTCATAAAGAGAAAACAGAAAATGAAAGAAAAAGAAAAAGGAAAAAAAAGGGGGGGAATGCAGATTGAGCCTTCACATACACATTCATGCCCAAAGATAAAGAAAAACAATTAAAAACAAACAAAAAACAAAAATAACCTGCCTTCTTGTAACAGATTCTGTAATTGTTCCTCTCTGCTGCTCACATGTAAGCCTCTCTACTGTCTCCTATGGAGCTGTGGCTCCATTCACAGTCTCCACAGTCTGGCATGAGGAAGGAAGAGGAGGTGGGTGGGACTTCAATCCTCCCTGCCATTCTCCTATGGTCAGGGGGATCTCCTCTGGTGGGGAGGTGTGGGATTGCCTTTTCCCCAAGTGCTGGTGGGGGGCACCCCAGTCAGGCTTATACTGGTGTAGAGTCTTCTTATCATGGCTGATCTCCAGATTCTACCTCAGTCATCTCTCTCAGTCATGCCCCAGCCTTGTGGGTCTGACTTTCAGAGGATTGCTGGGGAGTATGGAGTTGGGTCAGCTCCAGACTCATTGGCTGATCTCTTCAGGGGTCTTCCTCATCCCTTTGTGGTCATATCCTTTGTCCCATGGCTGAATCAGAGTAGGGGGTGGGGCACCTGAGACACAGCACTTGTCCTGTCCTTCCAGAGTTTGTGCTTTTGGGATATTCCCACTGGATCATGATCAACTCCTGAGTAGTTAATCTGCCAGCACCAGAGATAGAGTCTGTCACTCTGTGGTGAGAAAGCCAGTTTTCAGGATAGTGGCAGCGTGCCTCTTTTATCTTCTTCAGTGAGGCTCTGCCTCTGGACTTCTTTGCTATGCTCCCTTTGCAGCTCTTGCTGCCTTTGTCCATCCAGGCACTGCAGTGGTGAGGCAGAGCCTAGAGCTGGCAGTCACTCCTTCTTCCTGGGAAGGACTTTGCTGATTTTTTTTTAAAAAGTAGCACTCAGCTTCCGTCCCTTGGAAAATGCTAGGGTCCAAGTAGAACAGCTGTGATACCAGCTGCTTCACCAGGAGATCCCTGGCCACTTGCTCCTGATTCCCACTCAGTCAGCTATTCACATGCCCACTTACTCACAGACACTTACACAAAATTTTCCATACACTCACTCACTCACACGAGACTTGCATAGTCTGACTGGCTCTGCTGCCATCTTTCTCCCTTCCAGAATTTATTATTAAAATTAATTTCATAAGTATCTCAGTTTTCACCTTTTTTTGTGAATAAATATCTCATTGCTGGCAATCCTCACAGAAAGTTCAGGAACTTTTCAGAAAGTGACATATATAAGTCAAGATCAAGATATATGAGAGAACATTAGATCATACATTGAAAATAGATTTGCAAAAACAAAAATCTAAAAGAGTAAGCTGTTATGTACAGGATAAATTGATGGCAAAGACCACTGAATATTGTGGCATGGATATAAGCTATATAGGATAATAAGACACAGGATAATAAAAGATACAATATCAAACTGAATATATGACAAGTTTTTCTCTATATTTAATTGTTATAAGATTGAGTGGCAGGAATGCCTGCTCTGGTTCCATCTTTAAGCTTTAGCAACATCTACTGAGTCATAATGGGAGGAGAAATAGTACAAGGAGGGACAGGTGTTAAGAGACTGTTCAGACAGAGGGAAGGGAGAAGGAGAGTAGAAAAGAAACAAAAGAGATTGGGATAATAGAGAAAGAAGAGAAGGGGAGAAGGGGAGAGGAAAGGGAGAAAAGGCCAAAAAGGCAGAGGAATGGAGAAACACACCTTTCCATTGTTCTCCACCATCCAGCTTCCATTGAAGTGCAAGTAGCAATGGTTCTTTGCACTGCCTGAGTACCTAAGACCATTCATAACTGAGATTCCTGAGAGATGTACCTTTTCCTACAATGGGCTGTTCATAGCAAAGATGGTTTAGAGAGGTTGGAGATAATAAGCCACAAACAGACTCAACTTTCTTTCTTTCTTTCTTTCTTTTGTGCAATAATCAAGGTCAACCTAAAGGTAACAAAGGATTGAGCTAAATTAAGAAAATTAAATATTAGTTTTAATGCTTATCTCTTCCATGCTCAATACATTTCTTCTCATTTTTCTCTCACGCATTGAGATTCCTTTTGAATTTTACAATATACTCAAGAATTGAAAGAATAAAATTAAGTATTAAGTTTTCTATAACTCCAATTTCCCAGACATTATTCTTCTTACCTTAACTTTTGCTATATAGTGTTGCTTGACCTTTCCAGATAGATTTGGATACTCTCTCTGGGTTCTTGATACTATTATAAATGACATACCTAAAGATCCTTGGAAAAAAAGTTATTGCACGAAAATGGCTCAAGTTAAATATAAACAATGACAATACTTTTTAATATCTATCTTTTGTGATATCAAAAAAAGCTTTAGGAAGAAGGGCATTGGACACTGAAAAGAAGTACATAACTCAGAGAAAAGAATAGGAACTTTTTATAATGTTGCCTTCTTAAAACGTGTACTTTTAAGAAATTTTCAGGTACTACGTAAGCAATTTGTTGAAACATTGCTGAAATATTTTATTTTATTTATTTATTTTGAGTTGGAGTCTCACTCCATCACCCAGACTGGAGTGCAATAGCATGCTCATGGCCACTACAGTGTCAACCAGCTTGACCCTGGTGCTCCTTCTGCCTCAGCCCTCCAAGTAGCCAGAACTACAGGCATGTGCTACCATGCCTGGATAATTTTATTTATTTATTTATTTATTTATTTATTTATTTATTTATTTATTGTAGAGACAAGGTCTCACCATGTTGCCCAAATTGGTCTTAACTCACGGGTTCAGGCAATCCTCTCACCTCGGATTCCCAAAGTGCTGGGATTACAGGCTCTAGCTACCATGCCTGGCAAAAAATGTTAGTTATGTAATTCTACTTTTAAATTTGCATAATCTGCAATTTTTTATCCTTAATTTTATAAAAATTTTTTCTCTTGTACATATGCTCATTTTAATAAGGTTCTCTTAACATCTCATTTTAAATCTTACTAGTCATATAATTTGCTCTAACAATATTATTGTTAGAAATGTTTTCTAAGCTGAACTTGGTGACTTAGCCTGTAATACCATGCTTTGGGAGGCTGAGGTGAGTAGATTGCCTGGGCCCGCAGGTTAGAGACCTGCCTGGACAACTTGGCGAGACCTCTTCACTACAACAAATCAAAAATTAGCCAGACATGGTAGCACATGCCTGTAGTTCCAGCTACTTGGAAGGCTGAGGTAGAAGGATCACTGGAGCCCAGCAGATTGAGGCTACAGTGGCCGGGAGTGGCCACTGCACTCTAGTCTGGGTGACAGAGTGAGACTCCAACTCAAAAAAAAAAGTTTTCTAAATCAGTTATAACTGATTCATATACAGAAATGTTCCCAGTAGTCTTATTTTTAATATTGAAAAATTGAGAATAAATAGAATTATTGGCAATGAAAATGATGCTAAATATTTGGAAAACAACTTGGAATCTTGATAATTATTAAAGTGCTTATTGAATCACTTTTATTGTATTTAACATTGTGTTAAAACAATTTTCCCATGTATATCTTCTTTCCTTGACCATAAATATATTTCTAGGGAAATATATGCCTTATTTTTTCTGTTTATACCCAATGTTTAGCACAGTTTTGAATATAAGTGGTGGATAAATGTTTGCTTGAAGAACCAACAGAACATTTTGTAGAATGCTGCTAGTTCATTCATGCCACAGACAGACTTCAACTCATTCCACCACATTAGTATACACCACGATTTCTTGACCTCAGAACTACTGATATTGTAGGAGAGATAGTTATTTGTTTTGGGCAGTCCTGAACATATGTAGCACCATTTTTTACTCTACACACCTAGATGCTAGTAGTAGCTTTCCACCCCAGTTCTGTCAACCCAAAGCATCTCAATGCACTGCCAAATGTCCGCTGAGAGTCAAAGTAGCCTCAGGTTGAAAAACACTAGAATCTACTAAACTGTTTATCAAAAAGCTCAAGAGCCATTTGAGGTATCTTGACAGGGACATAGAGGACTGATATCCACTTTAATAAGGACAAAACTTAAGTAGACATAAAAGCAGTTACTACAGGAGCAAGGTCACATAAAACAGAAGAGATATAAAAGTAATCATCTGAACAATTAACTTTTCTCTTTCCCCTGTCTTACAGCATCAATTAAGATTCATTGGTTGTTTGATTAGAATCTGTTTTGAGTATACTTTCCTCAAATTGGGTACAATGAGAATGATATATCTACAGAATTTTTTCATGTAAATGTATAATTTTCTTCCTGACAGGTAAATGGAAACTTGATTGATTATGAGATTTTTCTTTTTTCACTTGTAATAATTTTTTCCTCAGTAATCTATATATGTTAAAAATTTTTCCTTTCACATCAAGTCCCCAGGAATTTTTACTACCACCTTATGTGTCTTTATTTATAGTTATTTTTTTCTTATTTCTAACCCAATGTATTCACAAGTGTGTGCCTAGGTGTAGACATTTTCTTACTGATCTATCAATGGTTCCTTTGTACAGGATCATGTCTCCTATAACAAAATTTTTAAAAATTATTTCACTATGTTCTTCCTCGAATTTATTCCTTTTTCCTCCAGGAATTTAAATGATTCACATTAAAGTTCCGGCAAGATGGTGATGGCATAGGTGGAATTGTGAGATTCTCTGAATGTGAGTTCCCAAAAAGACTCTTACTTTTCTTCTCCCACCCCCCTGCCCACCACCAACTGCACTGGTCTGAGGCCCAGGGACCCTCAGTCCCACTCAGGGCTGAATATTGTGGCCCCCAGCTGCTGCTGCTCCACTATACCTGACCCCTGCCTGTGTGGGAGTCTTGGGTCTCAGCTCCCTCCCTGGCTGCATCATCTCACCCAGCAACCAGAACCAAGCTGCCGGCCATTCAGGGAGGCACTGGGCACCCGCCCCTCAGAGATACCGGTCCCATTTCTGGCTGAAATACCCTGTGAGGAGCCCAGGACCACTCTTGCTGCTCACTGCCTGCCCTTTGGAGCTTTGAAACTCTGGAGTTCTGGGCCCACCCTGGCTGAGGCACCCAGTGAGTGACCCCATGCTTGTGTAAGGGAACAGCATATCTTAAGGAAGTGCTTATCATAGGCTGTCAGCTCCAGAGGAGGGAACTTCTGACTCCTTCCTCCACCCCAGTCTGCTGGTGGGACCCCAAATCCAGCACCCAGCTGTGCAGCTGATCCCCAGTGCCTGGCACACCACCACAGCCCATCATAGTGGATTGCCCAGGGACCCAGACAAGCAGAGAGAAAGGATCCGCAAAAGAGCAGCTGCCATCTCGGCCATTCACCACACAGAGATTTGCATTGCCCCACCCACCTACAAGCAACCTACATCTCAGATACTAAGGTAATCTCACTAAACAGGAGACAAATCCCCTTCCCCTATGATGAATCAGACACACGCAACTAAGCGTCACAGACCTCCCAGGCAGCAGGCTAAAAGAACGAACCCAAACTTTGAGTAAATCTAGCTGCCTGCAATGAAATCACAGGGGAGAGGTTGGAAATCAGAGCTGAAGAGACTTTAGACACTCAGGAAAGACTCCAGAGCTGGTCTGATCTGATTTCATATTTTGACTTTTGAATTTATCATTTAGACTTTATTTTCCTCAGTTTTGTTTGCTTTTTGACTTACACTATCATTTCTGTTAGGGAAAATGCCTCAAAAGGCATGATTTTATTGGTCTTTCTTTGTGTGGCTACCAGTATTCTTTAGGGAATTTTGCTTGCATGTTTTTTTCACTTCTCTCTAGCCTTATGTCTCTTTTTCACATGTTAGTTGATATGTATGTCTGTTTTCCCTCTCACTCTTCTCTCTTTCTAACTTCCTAATGACACCCCTTTCCTCCATTATTTTCTTCTTTTGTACCTCCATTTGTTCCAGGGACCAAATGCACATCCCGCTGCACAGATTGTAAGGCAGTGGGAAATAGGTTCCAGTGTGCTCATACACCTGTTGGTGCATGCTGAAATCAGCATATAGATTCTGAATCACAGATTCTTCCTCAATTAAACCTCAAAACTGCAAAAAGTAGAGCACACAGCCCACACTCCAACCTCAAAAGTGAACAAAGCCTGAGGATCATCATAAGGAAAAACAGGAGATTGAGCAAGTGAAGCAAAAACACCCGCACTTTTCTGAAAAACAGAATTAAAGAAGGGGAGAGAAAGGAGAGAGAGAGAGAAAAATCTACACAAATGAAGGAAAACTAAAAGAAAAATACGGGTCTCTCCCAGACCCCTGGGAGGACAGACACTGAGAAAACAGACTTCAGAATGCAAACAATGAAGAGCCCCCAGAATGATTGGTCTAAAACTACAAACCTAGTTATCAAGACATTAATGGAGAGATTAAAAAGAATTGAGGAGAGACAAGAAGAAACTAGGAAGGACCTGATAGCTGAGATAATGGTAATAAAGAATACTGTGGTAGATTGCCTGAGCCTGTGGGTTCGAGACCACCCTGGGTAACTTGGCAAGACCTCATCTCTACAATAAATCAAAAAAATTAGCCAGGTGTGATAGCACGCACCTGTAGTTCTAGCTACTTGGAAGGCTGAGGCGGAGGGATCGCCGGAGCCCAGCAGGTCGAGGCTGTGGTGGCTGGGAGTGGCCACTGCACTCCAGTCTGGGTGACAGAGTGAGACTCCAACTCAAAACAAACAAACAAACAAAAAAAACAAATAAAAAAATACTGTGAATGAAATAAATAACAAACTGATAAGCATGGAAAGCAGAGTTAGCCAAACAGAAGAAATAATCTCAGAGCTCGAGGACCAAAATATAAAACTAAACCAAACTGTTAAAAACACAGAAAACAAGCTCAAAAAGACAGAACAAAATCTTCAAGAGATGAGTGATTACTTCAAGAGAACAAACCTAAGAGTAATTGGCCCTCCTGAGGCAGAAAGAGAAACAGAGACCACACAGGAACAAACTTTCCATGAAATTATTCAAGAAAACTTCCCTTATCTAATTAGTGATGCAAAAATTCAAACACAAGAAATTCCGAGAACCCCTGCAAGACAACAAAGGAGAAGACCAACTCCCAGACACATAATAATTTGCCTAAACAAAGTAAGATAAAAGATAAAATCCTAAAGGCAACAAGAGAAAAAGGCCAGATAACCTACCATGGAAGACCAAGTAGAATAGCAGCAGATTTATCTACAGAAACCCTGCAGGCTAGGAGAGCTTGGAGCCTTATCTTCAAAGTCCTGAAAGATAAACAATTTCCACCAAGAATAACCTACCCAGCCAAGTTAAGCTTCATCAGCGAGGGAGAATTAACATCTTTCCCAGATATCCAATCCATAATATCTTACGCTGCCACCAGACCACCTCTACATGAAACACTTAAGAAAGTACTAAACACAGAAGAAAAGGAAAAAAGAACAACGTTCTTCACAAGAGTAAAGGAAAAATAATAAAATACACATGAACCAGCCCCAAAACCAAAAGAAAGACAAAAAACCAAGTGGAAGAACAACAAATTTATAAGAACTTAATGATAGAGATGAACTCTCACATTTCAATAATTAGCCTGAATGTGAATGGACTAAATGCACCACGGAAAAGACATAGAATGGCAAAATGGATAAAATATCACCAGGCAACAATATACTGCCTTCAAGAGACGCATCTCACTAGAAAGGACACACACAGACTCAAAGTAAGAGGATGGGAAACAAATTTTCAGGCAAATGTAACACAAAAGAAAGGAGGTGTTGTGATCCTAATTTCAGACAAAATACCATTTAAGCTATCAAAAATTAAAAGAGATATAGAGGGCCACTACATAATGATAAAAGGTTCACTCTATCAACAAGAAATATCTATCCTAAACACATATGCACCCAACAGGTGCACCAACTTTCATAGAGCAACTTCTAGGAAAACTAAAGAAAGATATTGTCTCTAACACCAACATAACTGGCTGCTTTAATACCCCACTCACAACCCTAGACAGATCATTAGGACAAAAAATCAGCAATGAGATCCAGAACCTCAATGTGACTCTTGACCAAATGGACTTAATTGATACCTAGAGAACACTCCATCCAAAGACCACAGAATACACATTCTACTCATCACCATATGGAACATATTCTAATATAGACCACATACTTGGCCATAAATCAAGCATAAGCAAATTTAAAAGAACTGAAATTTTACCATGCAGCTTCTTGGACCACAGTGGAATAAAAATAAACATTAACACCAACAAGCTTCCCCCCAAAACCCACAAAGACATGGACACTAAATAGCATGATGCTGAACAACTCCTGGGTCAATGATGAAATCAAAACTGAGATCAAAAGATACCTGGAAACAAATGAAAATGAAGAAATATCTTACCAAAATCTCTGGGATCCCATGAAAGTTGTAGTAAGAGGGGGAATTTATATCCCTACAAATGCACATGAAGAAAATGGAAGGACCACAAATTAACAGCCTAACAAGCCACCTAAGGAAACAGGAAAAGCAAGACCACAAAAACCCTAATTTCACAGAAGAATCCAGATCACCAAAATAAAAGTCCAAATCCAAGACATAGAAGACAAAAAGATAATACAAAAAAAAAACAATGAAACAAAAAGCTGATTCTTTGAAAGGATAAACAAGATTGATGGTCCCCTAGCTAGACTGACCAAGAAAAAAAGAGAAAAAACCCAAATAAGCACAATCAGAAACACAAAAGATGAAGTCACATCTGACCCTGAAGAAATACAAAAGATTATTAGAGACTACTACGTACACTTGTACGGAAACAAACTTGAAAACCTTAAGGAAATGGTCTGTCATCACACAACCTGCCTAGGCTGAAACAAAAGAATTGAGACCCTAAATAGACCAAAAACAATCAAGGAAATTGACTATGTAATAAGAAAACTAGCTACAAAAATAAACCCCTGGACCAGGCGAATTTCCAGAAGAATTCTACAAGACTTTTAAGGAGGAGCTGATTCCAATCCTACTGTAGGTATTCCAGGTGATTGAGAAAGAGGAAACTCTCCTCAAATCATTTTATGAAGCTAACATCACATTGATACCCAAGCCAGGTAAAGACCCAACAAAGAAAGAGAACTACAGGCCAATATCTTTGATGAACATAGATGCTAACATTCTCAACAAGATCCTAGCAAACTGGATTCAACAACACATCTCAAAAATCATCCATCATGACGCAGTAGGTTTCATCCCTGGGATGCAAGGCTGATTCAACATTCGCAAACCATAAATCTAACAAAATACATCAACAGATGTCAAAACAAAAACCACATGATTTTATCATTAGATGCAGAAAAATCTTTTGATAAAATCCAGCACCCCTTCTTGATAAAAACCCTCGAACATCTAGGCATACGAGGAATATACCTCAAAATTGTAAAAGCCATCTACAAGAAACCCACAGCCAGCATACTCCTAAATGGACAAAAATTGGAACCATTTCCCCTGAAAACTGAAACAAGACAAGGGTGCCCACTCTCACCCCTCCTGTTCAATATAGTATTGGAAGTCCTGACTAGAGCAATTAGAGAAGAGAAGGCAATCAGGGGTATCCAAATAGGAAAAGAGGAAGTCAAGTTATCTCTCTTTGCAGATGACATGATTGTATAACTTGAAAACCCAAGAGAATCTGTCAGAAACCTCCTTATACTGATAAAGGCCTTTGGCAAAGTCTCAGGATATAAAATAAATGTGCAAAAGACAATCGCATTTCTTTACACCAATAATAAAGAAACAGAAACCCAAATAAAAACCACGATTCCATTCACAATAGCCACACACAAAAAAAGGAAATACCTTGGCATCTTCCTAACTAGAAACATGAAAGATCTTTACAATGAAAACTACAAAACACTGCTCAAAGAAATCAAAGATGACACAAACAAGTGGAAAAATATCCCATGCTCATGGATTGGAAGAGTCAACATTGTGAAGATATCCATCCTACCTAAGGCAATCTGCAAATTTAATGCAATACCCATCAAATTACCAGCAACATTCTTCTCAGACCTAGAAAAAACAACACAGAAATTCATATGGAAACACAAAAGACCAAGAATAGCCAGAACAATTCTCAGAAAAAAAAAAAAAAAAAACAAAGCAGGTGGTATCACATTACCAGACTTCAAACTTCACTATAAAGGTACAATAATCAAAACAGCTTGGTATTGGTATAGGAACAGGCATATAGGCCAAAGGAATAGAATTGAGATTCCAGAAGCAAAACCTCAATTTGTCTACCAACTCATCTTCAACAAAACCTCCACCACCTACCACTGGGGAGAGAGAACCTATTCAGTAAATGGTGCTGGGAAAACTGACTGACCACATGCAAAAGACTCAAACAAGACCCTATCTATCCCCATACACAAAAATTAACTCCAAATGGATCAGAGACCTAGATGCAAAACCTCAAACCATAGGAACCTTAGAAAATGAAGGACATACCCTCACGGAAATTGGAACTGGCTTCCAATTCCTGATCAAAACCCGAAACCCAAAGGCCATAAGAGAGAAGATAGACAAGTGGGACCTCATTAAACTGATAAGTTTCTGCAAAGCCAAAGAGACCATCAAGAGAGCAGGGAGACAGCCTACAGACTGGGAAAAAGTATTTGTCAACTCCAGGTCTGACAAAGGCTTAACATCTTTGATCTACAAGGAACTCAAACGTGCTAAAAAGAAAAAAACAAACAACCCCATTATAAAATGGGCAAAAGATATGAACAGACACTTCTCAAAGGAAGATATCTGAGCAGCCAACAGACACATGAAGAAATGTTCAACCTCACTAATCATCAGGGAGATGCAAATCAAAACCACACTGAGATACCACCTAACTCCAGTTGGAATGGCAATTATGAATAACTCAAAAAATAACAGTTGCTGGAGAAGGTGTGGTGAAAAGGGAACACTTCTACACTGTTGGTGGGAGTATAAACTAGTGCAACCTCTATGGAAAGCAGTGTGGCAATTCCTAAAAGCTCTAAATATCAACCTCCCATATGACCCTGCAACTACTCCTACTGGGAATATACCCTGAAGAACTCAAATCACGTTATAAAAAGGACACCTGCACACGTATGTTTATTGCAGCATTGTTCACAGTAGCAAGAACCTGGAAGCAACCATGCTGTCCATCAAAAGAGGACTGGATTTTTAAAATGTGGTACATATACACGATAGAATACTACACAGCCATTAAAAAGAACAAAATCATGAATTTTGCCGCAACCTGGATGGAACTAGAGTCTACAATGCTTCAGTGACCTCTCACAGAAACAACGATCTGAGTATCACATGTTCTCACTCTTATAGTTGACCTTGATCATCCAATGTAATACCATAAGAAAATGACTGACAGTGGTGGGAAACTATGGAGGTGGTAGGGTAAGGGAGATGTGATTAATGGTAGTAAATATCTGTCTGGGAATGGGGAGACACCTCTTATCAACAAGGGTGCCTGAACGAAGCATATTTGTATACCTAACCCTTAACTTTATCATAATAAAAAAATTAAAAATACACAAAATCTGAGTGGATATACACTGAAAACATAGTCTACATTTCTCAAATAACTCAAAAAGGAGCAGATATTGCTATGTCCCTTCCATTACATTGCACTTCTGCTACTGAGTTATTAATACATATTGCATGTAAATGGGTTGCATTACTATGGAAAAAAGAAATCACTCCCTGGGTTTAGTATGGCTGTATATTTCTGTCTATTAATATTTGGAATTTTTTTGTAGAAAGTATATTTTTGTATGCTCTGTTTTGTGATTTGAAAGTGTTTCCTTTGTAGTCAGAGTTCAGATAAGAATGTACATAATGCTCCTGGAGCTTTCTTTGGTTTTTAGTTCTTAATAGTTGTGGAAAAATAAATGATCTAGTGCCAAAATCCACTAACTGAAATTAAAATAATGGATGGCTTATGACTATAGTGTAAATACGTAATTTTCAACAATAAAAAAAACTCACATTGAGAACACAAGAATCTGAAAGCACTCCACATCACAGTCAAGTCAGGTAAACATATCTACTCTGACTTTATGACTGGGTGGGTGGGTGATTGACTCATAAGAAAGGCTGCCTCTGTGCCTCTCAATTTGACCTTGGTTTTTGGCCTTGCTCCTCCTCACAGGGTTGGATACTGTACCACTCAGTCACAAAAATATGCAACAACTTTTATCTTTGTATTCTTTATATTATTATTTGCTATTTCAACCTAATACATTAATACTGCAGAGATGTATATGTTTCAAATAAAAAATTGAATATTTCTGAAAATTTGCAAAAATTAAAAATAAATAAAAAATGATTCACATTATTTTCTCTGGACTTAGTCTTCATTTCCCTCATGCATTCCATCTCTTGGTACTTTTGTACTTTTCTTCAACTGCATCATCCAGGTATCAAATATACATCAGTGCCACACTCTCCTTAAATTCATGTATTGAAACTTTTTTTTTAGTTTAAAAATTGCACTTTTAGTTTCAGGAGATATGTTTCTCTTATTACGTATTCTCATTACTGTTTAAATACTCCTTCTTCTGAGTAGTTTTCTATGACACCTTTCTTTCATTCTTGAAGATGTTCTTACCTCCATCTTTTGAAACTCAAAGTTCAATATCTGCATATCTAAAACCTGCCATGTATATGTAGTCATATATATTCAAGACTTTACTCACACTTCTCCTTAAATGAGAAAACACACTGAGACTATCTTAATTTTTTCTTCTATCCACACCCTAGGATGAAATAACAAGAGACCAAAATGAAATGAAATTAAAAATTAATTTGGCTTGTCTGCCTATGCATTCTCCAGATAAAACAGTTATTTTAGTTAGAAACAATCTGTATAGAAAATAAATTATTCAACTCAAATAATTTGTGTCTTTTCCTACCATCACTCAGATTTCCTCTTCCTCTCTCTGAAGGAGAGTCTGACTTAGTTGACAACATCATGATTGTCCCAAGCCTTTGGATTCAGTAAACTTTTGTTTCCAGGGGTTAGGGCACGTGGCTCCTCTGTATACAGTTGCTTAGATCCCAAGTGTCTCTCTCTTTCATTTTCCGTGTCTTAAATAATTGTCCTTCATCATATCTTCCAAGTGTTTTACAGCCTCTGATTTGTGTGTGTGTGTGTTCAACCCCTTTCTCAAAGTTTTCTGACTCCTGTCCTTTAAACCCATTGTCCAAAATGATTCTTTTCTACTGATATAATATGTCCTTAATTCCCTCTTCTATTTTTCTTGATTTTTTCCAAAACTTTTAAGATAAATTCTAAGAAAAAATCCTGCTAACTCTTGAGTCCTTTGCATGAATAAAGTCTCTCTCACTCCTTTCCTCTCTCTCTCTCTCTCTCTCTCTCTCTCTTGTGTGTATTTTCTCTTGATGTACTCCTCGTTTTAATGGATGAAATATGCTCTTCTATTTTTCTAAGTAAGTTAATTTCAGGTTATTTTAAGTTTCTTCTACATCATTGAATATCTCTGTTTCCTTTTGAATCAATCTTCCTGTTCGCATCTTGGTCACAGGATACTGGTTTTCTCCATACTGACGATTGATGATGCTTGATTACTATTCATTAGTATTTAACAAAGTAGCCCGGGTGGCTAGTGAGAATAAGAGTTCCCTTTGCAAATCTGGAAGTGAAATTGTGTCTTTGCTACATTATTGTTTTGAGAGGGTATTCTGACTAAGTGGTCACTATTGAACAAGATGGAGTTTATAAAGTGAGAGGCTTTTATTAAGGTACAGGAGCTGAAAGCTATTGTGAAGGTGTGAGTATTCAAATAAAGAAGAAATTTTTTTTATAGTATGCCAAAGTCCACAAAAGAAACCTCAGATTTATCCAGATACAGTATTTAATGTCCCAAATAGAGTTTTGGTTTATGCCAGCTACCTATGCCTTGTGCACTAGAGTGAGAAAATAATACTACAGTCTGACTGGTCTAGTCTCTCCAGAAACAAATCTTAAATAAATGTTTCTCTTTTTAAGCTTAGTTCCTACATATGGCGTATATTGGGCTCACCGATTCCAATGAGGAATTTATATATAATTTTATAGATAGATTTCCCTCTCTACAGACTACTTACTATATGGCATTGATTTGATTTTATCTCCATCTGTATCATTCACCAACACACTCTCAGTCACTTTGGTTTTCCTAAAATTGTTTAAAACCTTTTCTTCTATGGGTTTCTTATGTTTTGTACTTTAGAAATTTATTTTGATATGAAGATGAGAGGCAAATACATCAACTTAATCAGTTATTTCTGCTGGAAATGTTATTTAATATATTTTAAGCCTCTAAAATCAACTTTAAAAATTATTATATATATGATTATATTTCTATTTTACATATGCAGTTTCTTCTCAAATTTCTCTGAACTTTTAGGGTTTTTAATTTTTCAAAATGTATTCTGTTTCCTGAATTATGTAATTTAATTCAAACTTTTTCTTTTTTATTTTGAAATAATTTAGATTTTTAAACAAATTATTTCTAGAAAACTTCTATTTCTATATCTTTATAGCAATTTGCCAAATGTTTACATTATTATTTACAGTTTAGCTTATTTGCTTTAAATTTTCTCTGAGTATAGATATATGTGTGCGTATATGTGCAATTTTTTTCTGAATTATTTCAGAATCAATGGAAACATTACTCCCTTTACATCTGCTTCTTATTTTACTCAATATATTTAATTTTGCTAAAGGCCAGGATTTATAGTAGGTGGTTTCAGAATTGCTAACCCATATCACTGATAAAAGCAAACTAAATTAAACCAGAGTTTATTATTTATTTCAGTTCTTTTGTTTTCTAAGTAAAACTTACAAGAAGCGAAATACAGAAATCTCAAATATACATGTCAATGACATTCATTAATGTGTACATATGTATAACTCAACCATATCAAGGTAGAGCATTTCTAGTACAAAAAGACATTCCCTCCTACCCCTTCCCAATCTATTCTCTTTCCCAGAGGCAACAAGCTTTTTGTAAATTTGTACTTTTACATCGTAGTTTTACCTATTCTAAAACTTTATGTTAACTGGCTGCTGTGCTTTATTTAAATGAAATTACTCTTTTTTGTCTAGTTGCTTTCACTCTGCATGACGTTTGTCAGTGCTATCCACGTTGTTGTAAGTGTAACATTAGTATGTTCTATGTTAATTGCTAAGTAGTATTCCATCATGCAAAGTCTGATAAATATTCCGTTGTGGGTTTTTTGTTTGCTTATTTATGTGTTTTACATTGTGGGAGGTTATCAATAAAGATGTTAATATACTGCTTTTGTGCACATATGTTTGTATCCTCTTTAGTAAAAACCTAAAATTGAGTTGCTGGGTCACAGAGGAAGAGTATTTTTATCTTTATAAGAAATACTAAAAATTATTTTAAAAGTAGTTTTTTAGTCTGTTTTCTGTTGTTTATAGCAGAATACCTGAAACTGAGTGATTTATAAAGAAAATAATTTATTACTTACAATTATGGAGAAAAAAAGCCCAAGGTCACAAAGGCAAATCTGGTGAAGGCTTTCTTGCTGGTGGGACTCCCTGCAGAGTCCTGAGGGAGCACAGGGAATCATATGGCAAGAGGGCTAAGCATATTGTAACACAGACCTTCTTCTTATCCACCAGTTCCACTCCCGTAATAATGCATTAATACTTTAACCCATTAACCAATGCATGAATTTATACATGAAGGCTGATCCTTGATAACCTAATTATCTCTCAATATTCCACCTTTCCATACCACCTACATTGGAAAATCAAATTTCAACATGAGTTTTACAGGAAACCACTATCCCAACCATGACAAGTAGCCATACATTTTTAAAAAGCACAGCAAAGATGAATGAGATTTCTGTTTGCTTAATATCTATTCTAACATGTGCAGTGGCAAAGTCATTTTAATTCTGACATCCCAGTGGCTGTGTAGTGGTGACTATTATTTTAATTTGCATTTCCCTGATGATTTCTGAGGTTTAATGTTTTTCTTATATGCTCATTTGACATCATACATCGTTAGTGAAGTGTGTTTTCTAAACATTTGTTTACTTTTTATTGGACTGGTTACATTTTATTGTTAAGGTTAGGAGGTCTCTGTGTGTTCTGAATTGAGGTTTTTTATTAAATATATATTTTGACAGTATTTTCTCCCAGTTCATGTCATTCCTTTTAATTTTGTTAATACTGTGTTTTGAAGATCAGAAAATTTTAATTTCAACAAAGTTAAATTTATCATCATTTTTCTTTAATGATTAGAGCTTTCAGTTACCTGTCTCAGAAATTATTTTTTTACTTATATTTTCTTCTGAAATCTCTAGAGTAACAATATTTATATTTAGGTCTGCAATTAATTTCAAATTAAATTTTGTGAATAGTATAATACAGAAATCAAGTTTTTTTCTTTCTAAATGGATACCCAGTTGTTCCAGCATTATGTATTAAATTTTTCTTACTGAATTATTTTGGCATTATTGTTGAAATGAATTAACCATATATATGTTGTTATATTTCTGAAACCTCTACCATGTAATGTAAGTCCTCTCACCTTCTCCTCCTCTTATTCCTCTTTCTTCAGTTTTGTTTTGGCCACACAATGCCTTTTGCAGTTCTATATATGTTTTAGAACAACTTGTCAATTTGTTTAAAATTTTATTCTATCAAAAATTTTATTTTAAGCTGGACTCAGTGGCTCAGCTTGTAATCACGCGCCTTTGGGAGGCTGAGGTGTGTGGATTGCCTGAGCCCGCGGGTTCGAGACCCTCCTGGGCAGTGAGATCTCATCTCTGCAATAAATCAAAAAATCAGAAGGGCGTGGTAGCGCATGCCTGTAATTCCGCTGCTTGGAAGGCTGAGGCGGAAGGATCGCCGGAGCCCAGCAGGTCGAGGCTGCGGTGGCCGGGAGTGGCCACTGCACTCCAGTCTGGGCGACAGAGTGAGACTCCAACTCAAAAAAGAAAAAAAAAAATTTTATTTTAGATTTGGGGATACACATGCATATTCTTTATGTGGACATATTAACATATTGTGTAGTGGTAGGGATTGGGTCTCAGGTGACCATTTCCCTAGATAGTGAACATTGTACCCCATAGGTAGTTTCTGAACCCTAATCCCCTCCTGCTCCTTCTTATTAGTGTCCCAAGTGTCCATTATTTCTGTTTGTAAATAGCTCCCACATAAGAGTGAGAACATGTAGTGTTTGTTTTGTGTTTCTGAGTCCGTTTACTTAGGATGATGATCTTGAGCTCCATCCATGTTGCTGCAAAGGACATGATTTCATTCTTTTTTATAACTGCATAGTATTGTATGGTGTATACATGACACAGTTTCATTGTCCACTGACCAGTTTGTGGGCATTTGGGTTGAGTCAACATTTTTGTAGTTGTGAATTGTGTTGCGATAAGCATGCAGGTGCAGTTGTGTTTTTTATATAATGACCTCTCTTCCTTAGGGTAAATATCTAGTAGTGGGATTGCTGAATAAAATTGTAGATTTATTTTTAGTTCTTTAAGTAATCTCCATGCCGCTTTCCATAGAGGCTGTACTAATTTACACTCCCACCAGTACTGTGTAAGTGTTCCCTTTTCTCTATATCCATGCCAGCATCTATTTTTTTTTTAATACTGGCCATTCTGACTAGTGTAAGGTGGTATCTCATTGTGGTTTTAATTTGCATTTCCCTGATGATGAGTGATGTTGAACATTTTTTCATATGTTTGTTGGTCATTTGTGTATCTTCTTTGAGAGATGTCTGTTCATGTCATTTGCCCAATTTTAAATGAGGTTATTTGCTTTTTTCTTGCTGAATGTTTGAGTTATTTGTAGATTCTTGATCTTAGTCTTTTATCCAATTCATAGTTTACAAATATCTTCTCCCATTCTGTAGGTTGCCTATTTGCTTTGTTGATTATTTTGTTTGCTGTGCAAAAGCTTTTTATTTTAATTAAGTCCCACTTATTTATTTCTGTTTTAGTTGCATTTGCTTTGGGGCTTTTGTCATTAATTTTTTGCCTAGGCTGATGTCAATAAGAGGTTTTTTCCTAGGTTTTCTTCTAGAATTTTTATGGTTTAGGTCTAACATTTAAGTCTTTAATCCATCTTGATTTAATTTTTGTATATAGGGATATAGGGATCAAATTTCCTTTTTCTGCATGTAGCTATCCAATTTTTCCAGCACCATTTGTTAAATAGAATGTCATTTCCCCAGTGTATGTTTTTGTCTGCTTTGTCAAAGATCAATTGACTGTAGGTATTTGGGTTTATTTCTGGATTCTCTATTCTTTTCCATTAGTTGATAGGTACAATCTTGTACCAGTGCTATGCTATTTTGGTAACTATAGCCTTGTAGTATCCTTTGAAGTCAGGAATGTAATGGCTCCAGCATTGTTCTTTTTGCTTAGGATTACTTTGGTTATTCTGGCTCTTCATTGGTTCCATGTGAATTGTAGGATTTTTGTTTTTCTAATTCTATGGAAAATGACATTAGTAGTTTTGATAAGAAATGCATTGAATCTATAGATTGCTTCTGGCAATATGATCATTTTTTATAATCAATATTTTTTATTATGATATTGTGGGGTACAGTTAAGAGTTAGGTATACAAATATGCTTTGTTCAGGCACCCTTGTTGATAAGAGGTGTCTCCCCGTCCCCTGACAGATGTCTACTACCATTAATCCCATCTCCCTTCTCCCTCCCCATATTTTCCCACCACTGTCAGTCATTTTCTTATGGTATTACATTGGATGATCAAGGTCCACTATATGAGTGAGAACATGTGATACTCAGATCTTTGTTTCTGTGAGAGGTCACTCAGTATTATAGACTCAAGTTCCATCCAGGTTGCTGCAAAATTCATGATTTTGTTCCTTTTTATGGCTGCATAATATTCCATAGTGTATATGTACCACATTTTAAAAATCCAGTCCTCTTTTGATGGACAGCATGGTTGGTTCCAGGTTCTTGCTATTGTGAACAATGCTGCGATAAATATTCGTGTGCAGGTATCTTTTAATAATATTGATTTTTCCAGTCCATATGCAGGAGATTTTTTTTTCTCCATTTGTTTTTCCTCTGCAATTTCTCTCACCAGAGTTTTGTAGTTCTACTTGTAGATATCGTTCACTTCCTTGGATAAATATATTCCTAGGTATTTTAGCTGTTTGGCTGCTATTGTAAATGGAATTGAGTTCTTGATTTGAATCTCAACTTGGTTGCTATTGGTGTAATGCAGTACTACTGATTTAAGTGTGTTGATTTTGTTTCCTGAAACCTTACAAAATTCATTTATCAAACCCAGTAGTCTTTTGGAGGAGTCTTTAGGGTTCTTTAGGTGTAAGATCATATCATACAGAGATAATTTTATTTCTTCTTTTCCAATTTGGGTATCCTTTATTTCTTTGTCTCGCCAGATTGTTTTGGCTAACAATTCCAGTACTATATTGTATAGTAGTGGTAAAAGTGGGCATCCTTGTCTTATTCCAGTTCCAAGAGGGAATGTGCTCAACTTTATTCCATTCAGGATAACACTGGCTATGGGTTTGTCATACATAGCTTTTATTATTTTGAAGAATGTTTCCTCTATACCTTTTTAGCTGAGAGTTTTATCATGAAATAATGCTGGATTTTATCAAATTGTTTTTCTGCATCTATTGAAATGATCATATAATTTTTAAAAAATTCTATTTATGCAGTGCATTATGTTTATTGACTTGCATTTGTTGAACCACTCTTGCATCCCTGGGATAAAACCAGCGTGGTCATTGTGTTTTTTAAATGTGCTTTTGAATTCAGTTTGCTAATGTTTTGTTGAAGATTTTTGCATCTATGTTCATAAGGAATGTTGACCTGCAGTTTTATTTGTTGGTTGTTGTAGTATCTTGTCCTGGCTTTGGTATCAGAGTGATACTGACCTCGTAGAATGAGTTAGGGAGGATTCTTCCTCTTCAATCTTGCATAAGAGTTTCATTTAAATTGGTATCGTTCTTCTTTGAACAACTTATAGAATTTATCTTGTTCTGGACCTTTTTTGTTGGGAGACTTCTAATTACTCTTTTCTTTCTTTCTTTCTTTCTTTTTTTGAGTTTAAGTCTCACTCTGTCGCCCAGACTGGAGTGCAGTGGCCGCTCCTGGCCACCGCAGCCTCGACCTGCTGGGCTCCAGTGATCCTTCCACCTCAGCCTTCCGAGTAGCCAGAATTACAGGCGCATGCTACCACCCCGGCTAATTTTTTTATTTTATTGTAGAGATGAGGTCTCGCCTGCCCAGGCGTGTCTCGAACCCGCGGGCTCCGGCAATCCACTCACCTCAGCTTCCCAAAGGCGCGGTATTACAGGCTGAGCCACCGAGCCCAGCTGTAATTACTCTTTCAATCTTGCTACTCATTACTGGCCTGTTCAGGGTTTGTATTTCTTTCTGATTCAAGGTTGAGAAGTTTATATGTTTTCAAGTATTTATCCATTTTATCTACACTGTCCAGTTTGTTTGCATAATGGTGTTCACAATAGTTTTGAATGATCTTTTTAATTTCCATCATATCACTTGTAATGTCTCCTTTTTCATTTTTTGATTGAGCTAATTTGCATCTTCTTTCTTTGTTTCTTAATCTAGCTAGAGTTCTGTCAATTTTGTTTATCTTTTCAAAGTACCAATTTTCTGCTTTATTGACCCTTTGCATTTTTTAATTTCAGATTCATTTTGTTCTGCTTAGATCTTCTCTTTTTCTTTTTTTTTTTTTGAGTTGGAGTCTCACTCTGTCACCCAGATTGGAGTGCAGTGGCCGCTCCCGGCCACTACAGCCTCGACGTGCTGGGCTCCGGTGATCCTTCCGCCTCAGCCATTCCAAGTTGCCAGAATTACAGGCATGCACTACCACGCCCGGCTGATTTTTTGATTTATTGTAGAAATGAGGTCTCGCTGCCCAGGCAGGTCTCGAACCCGCGGGCTCAGGCAATCCACTCACCTCAGCCTCCCAAAGTCACGGGATTACAGGCTGAGCCACTGAGCCCAGCAGATCATCATTTTTTATTTTCTTCTACCATCTTTGGATTTGATTTGTTTGTTTTTTCCTAGTTCCTTGAGATAAGATGTTATTACCACAGGCTTTATGTGCTATACATTTTCCTCTGAGCACACCTTTGTCTGTGTTCCAGAGGTTTTGATAACTTGCTTCATTGTTGTCATAATTTCAAGAAATTTTTAAATTTTCTTCTTGATTTCATTGTTGACTCATGGATCATTCAGGAGAAAATTGTTTAACTTCCGTGTCTTAGTTTGGTTTCATGAGTTCTTCTTAGAGTTAACTTCAATTCTTTTTCTACTGTCACCTGAAATGGTGCTTGACATGATTTCTATTTTTTTGAATTTTATTGAGACTTGATTTGTGATCTATCATATGGTCTATCTTGAAGAATGTTCCATGTACTGATGAAAAAAATTTATATTCCATAGTTTGAGGGTGGAATGTTCTGTAGATGTCTGTTAGTTACATTTCCTCTAGAGTCCTGTTTAACTCCAGTGTTTCATTGTTGACTTTCTGCCTTGATGATCTATTGCTTCAGAGAAGTGCTGAAGTCTCCTACTATTATTATATTGCTATCTCTTTTTTTAGGTCTTGTAAAAATTGTGTCTAAAGCTGGGGACTCTGGTGTTAGGCACATACATATTTAAAATTGTTATGTGCTTTTGTTGGATTGGTCCCTTTTTCATTATATAATAGCTATCTTTGTTTTTTTGGTGCTGTTAAAGTCTGATTTATCTGATATAAGAATGGCTACTCCTACTTATTTTCGGTTTCCATTTGCATGGAATATTTTTCCCCACCACTTTACCTTAAGTCTATAGGAATCTTTGTGAGTTAAGTGGGTTTCTTTAAGGCAGCAGCTATTTGTGTTGTGTTTTCTTATCCATTTTATCAGTCTTAAATCTTTTTAATGGGACATTGAGACCATTATATTTAAAGTTGATAATGATATGTAAGGTATATTCTACTCATAATAATGGTTGAAATCTGATAGCTTTGTTTATTTATTTTCTCTATTGTGTTGGTATTCCTTAACGCCTGTGGACTTTATTATTTCCAGCATTTTCTGCTGGTGTATTTGACCTTTTGTTTCAATATTTAGGATTCCTTTGACTATTTCTTGTAGAACTGGTCTAGTGGTGACAAACTCCCTCAGTGTTTGCTTGTCTTCAAAGGACTTCATTTCTGCTTCCTTTATTAAACTTAGTTGTTAGTCTGATAGGTTTACCTTTATAAGTTATTTGATGATTTTCTTAAAATTATTTCCTTCACATTAATTTTTCATAGTCAGTTTTTCTCCATTATTCCCTCAAATAGGTTTTCCAGCCCTGTTGCTTTTCATTCTTCCTCAGAAACACCTGTAATTCTTAGGTTTTGATGTTTTACATAATTTTATATTTCTTGGAGACTTTGTTCTGTTCTCTTGATTCTTTCTTCTCTATTGTTGTCTGATTGAGTTAATTCAAAAGCTGTGTTTTCAAGTTCTGAGATCCTTTCTTCTGCTTGTTCTAGTCTACTGTTAAAACTTTCCACTGCACTTTTTACTTTCCTAAATGCTTCTTACATTTCTAGTATTTCAGCCTTTTTTGAAAGATATCTATCTTTTTGGATAATTTTTCATCCATGTCCTGAATATAGTTTTAAATTTCTTTGTGTTGGTTTTCAGTTTTCTCCTAAAAATCTTTGACCAACTCTATCATCAAACTTGTGAATTCTGTCTGGAATTTCAATAATTTCATTTTGGTTAGGATTCATTTTTGAAGAGTTGGTGTGGGGTGTTGGAGAACTCTGTTTTTTCACGTTGTCAGGATTATTTTTCTGATTCTTTCTCATATGGGTAGACAATTTCTTCTTATTTGTTTAGTAGGAGTCTGATTCAAGCACTATAGGCTTACCATGCTTATATATAGCCTTGGTTTGGTAAGTTTCTCAATTACCAGATGTGGCAGCCCTGGGCTATGTACTTGGACTGGCTCACAGTGTCTTGAATGACCAGTGTGGCTTGGAAAGTATTATTAGCTGGCATTTGGGATTGGGATCAGGCCTTCCTCAAAGCAGAGGTGTTGTATCCAATGTAGTTGGCAGTATTGTTGTCCTTCAGCCAGGAGGTAGCTCCTGTGAGAAAAAACTGGTTATGAAGGTAGTAGTGTTTCTCCTTGATGAGTTTTTCTTTAAGGATGTGCCCTGCCAGTCTAGGCTCTGGGAATGTCCCCAATTTTATGTCTGTTTGAGCCTTCTGAGTTTGTGCAGAGAACAGGAGATAGAGCACCCTTCAAGTGTGCATTCTTAGCTACCCCAGTGGGGATTAGGAGGGAGCCCCCATGCCACTGGGGTAAGGCTGTTGTACACAACAGGCCCAGAAGACTTCACAAAGGGGAGTGAGAGATTGACTATGACAATGCAAGTCTCAATTGGCTCTGGCCTTGTCCTCAGGCCATCTGTGATCTGAATGTCAAGGTGCAGCTGGCCTCAGAGCCTCAGATGTTCTCAGGCAAACTACCCAGCCTGAATGGTCTGCAGCTGTAGAGTTTGCCCTTGAGGTCTGTTGCCTCCCAGGCTGGCTGGAAAGCAGTCTCCAACCTGCAAGTGTTGAGTTCCTTGGAAATGGCAGCTGGCACTTCTTAAAGCTTTTTTTCTGCACCATTACACAGCAGAGCACAGCTGTGAGGAAGGGGGTTTCCCATGAGAGGGTGGGGTCCCATGAGGCCCAATGATACCTGCAAGTTCATGGCAGGAGCACAGAACTTCTTAAGTCCCATCACTCATCCTCCCCACTGCGTCCAGTGGCTGTGGTGAACTGTGTGGTGCAGGAGAGAGTCCAGCCAGTTCCAGCCCAGGTCAGTGTTTTTTTTTTCTTTCATTTCTTCTTTGCTCTAAGTAGTTTATCTCTCCTTTGGAGACTCATGGGTCATGCTGCTAGATCTGTTCTACTCTGGGTGCTGAGGAAACCTCTATTTTGGTTCACTCCATAGGAGAAATTCACTCCAGATGCTTCATGTCGGCCATCTTAATCAGAAAAAAAAGCATTAATTTTTATTTTTAAGCCAGCTAGAGTTTATGATTAAGAATTTGCTAAATGTATGGATTAATTTGAGCAGAATTGATATCTTAATACAATTGTGTCTTTAACTTTATGAACATAGTTTATCTTTCCATTTGTTTGTTTATTTTTCTAAAATTACTTTTAAGAATTTTTAGTATTTTAATGGTTTTTGTTATTAAAATCATTTTTTGTTTTATCTCCTGTATGTTTTCTTCTAATATGTAATTCACACACACACACACACACATAAGTTGAAAGATAGATAGATTATAGATCTCCTAAGACCTTGCTTGCTTTATTCACTTATTAGTCATAATGGTGGTTTTTTAGAGTCTTTAAAAATTTCTATGTAGGGAATCATATCATCTTCATAAAAGAATTGTTACCCTTAATCTCTTACAGTCTTTCAACTAATTTCAACATCTGATAGGCCTCAGGGTCAAGTTTCTATATCGTTTTTTTCTCTTAACTACACGTTACATTGTCTTGTTTCTTCACAAGTCTAGAAGTTTCTAACTATGTGCTGGACATTTTAAATAATATATTGTATCATTGAATACATTGATGATACAATGATGATCACATGAATTATGTCACATACCTTTGAAGCATGCTGGGTTTTGGGTTGTTCTTTTGTTCAGTTTTGTTTTGTTTTTATTCTACTAGGCAATTATATTTGTCAGACTCAATTTCAAAACTCTGTTACCCCAGTATAGAAAACAGCTAAAGTCATTTCTGGTTCTTTTAGTCCTCTAGAAGTTTCTTTCCACCAGGACTATTGAACTTTTCCCACAAATGTATAACTTAGCTGTCAGCCAAGGATTAGCACAGAGTTTAAATATAAATTTTGATCCCCACCTCTCAACAGCCTCTTGTTACCTTGATCTTATCCCTCCCTTTAAAATCTGTTTTGGCAAAACAAATTCAATCTTCTAATTCCTTAGGCAAGTGAGAATGAGTTTTAGTAAACTTTCTGATAGAATTTAAAGTATATTGTGTAAGTTAAACTGGATGGTAACCTTGAGTAGAAACAAATACACATAGAAAAAGTTATACTTTATCCAATATTGTTTGGGAAAAATGTTATTTGGGGCATTCCATTTCTGCTTTTCAGTGCCCTCAAATAATTGTTTATGGATATTTTGTTAACAGTTTATGATTGTTATGTATAGATGGGTTGATGTAATGCAAGCTACATTTGGCATTACCAGGGTTAGAATTCTTTTTTCTGTTTTGTTAGTTGTTCTTGTCCCTTAAAAATAATGATTTTCTAAAATGTTTGATATTCTTGGTTTTATTTCATATTTTTTTTTGGATTGAAAGACATCTTCCCAAAATATATGTTCACCCGTGAATATACTCTTATTTAAAGAAAAGGTATTTGCAGATATAATTAACTTGAGAATTTTGAGATAACTATCCTGGATTATTCAGGTGGACCATAAAACTAATGACTGGTGTTTTTACAAGAGAAATGAAAAGAAGATTTTAGATAGATAGAAAAGAAGAGAGACATGTGAAGATGAAGGTAGATATTGGAGTTATGCAGCCACAAGTCAAGGAATCCTTGGTGCCCCCAGAAGCTGGATGAGGGAAAAGTGATTTATCCTCTAGAACCTTTGGAGAGAGAAGAATCCTGATATCTTGATTTTAAACTTCTGGCCTCTACACCTGTGACAAAATAAATTTCAACTGTTAGAAACCATTCAGTTTATGAAAGTCTACTGTAGCAGTCCAAGGAAACTAATACAATATGTAAGAATGAGCAATAGAAGGCTATTAGAAAGTTATATGTGAATAGTGGAAGTTTTTATTGTAAGTTGAGTCATTATTCTATGACATTTAATTTCCAGAGAGAAGGAAGACTTTTACTCTGAGACACCAAGACGTGTACCAACTATTTTTAGTTTCCTGAAGATTCTTTAATTTAAATTATTTAGAAACCCATACTCAAATATTTGTCCTAAAGGTAAATGACTCTTTCTAAGAGATTCAGCCTACAAAAGTAGAGGATGTGTGAGGTTATCTTATTGTTTCTTTTTTTCAGTTTTTGTTTTATGGTACATTTCTAAGTAATTTTCCCATATCAGTTCACATTCTTCTAAATAACTAAGGATGCATATATTTGCCTGGAATTCAAGATTTAGTAACAGTTCCTTTATTTTTTTTTCATTGTTTTTATTCTCATATTAAGGTGTCTTGCTAGGAAACACCATTTTACCATCATAGGAGAAAATACTACAAAATATTTAAATATATTATCTTATTAAATATTTCAAAAATTATACCCCATTTTGTACACAAAAGAACTAAGATTTAGATGTTTTAAGTGGAGCAGTTTCTTCTTATCCATGGGAAGCATGTTCTAGGATCCTCAGTGGATGGCTAAAGCAACAGATAATACTGAACCTTATATATATATATGCACACTTTATTTTTTCAATCCTATAACCAATGCATCTCACTTTGTGACTTGCAGCCAGGTAGCATATAGAGAGTGGATAGACTAGAAAAAAGGATGATTGACTCTTGGGTGGAACAAAGAAGAATGTCGTGAGCTTTTTCATGCTGCTCAGAATGGTGCACAATTTTAAATTTATAAATTGTTTTTTTCTGGAATTTTTCATTTAATATTTTTGAACTATGAGTTTTCATGGTTTTCTCATGGAAAGAAAAACTGCAGATAGGGGGACTACTGCAACTTGCTCAAACATACACAACCAGTAAATTGCAATTCCAGAACTCTAGGTCAGGTCTGTCTCTTATACTTTTAGCCATTCTCTGCCTCACATTCTTTCAGAAAGCATTTACCTGGGACCAAATACATAATAGTCAATAAATATGAATATCTAACACTTTTCTTGGAATCCTGAAAAATAAGGTTTTTCTCTCTTCAAGATGTCTATAGTTAAATAGTGGCGTAAAAAGATGCTAGAAAATATTGTTTCTATGAAATTAAGAGTAATTTATATCCAGATTATGTCATAATTGAACACCCTGGAAAATGTGTTCTACTTGAATGATCATGATAACACATAGAAAAGAACTGTAAAATAGTACCCTAGAATATTTTTTCATTTGTTGGCAGAAAAAAAAAATTTTCTCCATGCATTCTACATACTGACTTTTTGCTATGATAATCAGACAAAGCTAGTACTTTTGACAGCCTGAGTCTGTCTGCACTATATCTGAATTTACTACTCACCATTTGTTATACTGCTAGTAAAAACAGCATAAAATACTATCTTGCACATTAAATCTGCATGGAAATTTTGTTATATTTCAAGACATGATTTAACATTTTATTCTCTAAAATACTAATATGGAATGAAGTTTACCACTATTTCTGTGAACTGCTAACTTAATATTGATTGGGCTAAAAATTGCAACTTTGCATGAGAAAAGCTTTTTAACTTTTTATTGTACAAAAAGGCACATGTGTTTAGGGACCTTTTGACTAAGTTGACACAGCACAGTCATGGCTTGGAATCCCACACAATATTTGTGAGTCATACTATAAGGCTTCTAGCTATTCATAGCACTTAAAAAGAAAGTTGTAAATGTAATGAATAATCTTACAAAGTTAAGAAAAAAGTAGAATAAAAATGAAAACATGACACCCTTAATTTCTTTAAAATACATAAAAATTTCAATACTACAGTAACTTAGTTTGGAGAGGAAAGTTGTTATAGTTGTATTAAGCCATCAAGTGATGGGTTTTATTACTTAGAATTTCTGTAGTTGAGACTGAATGTTCACAGTATCCTATATTAATAGAGTTAACCTAGAGTATTAAAAAACAATTTAGATACAAATTTTGAATTATTACTGAAAAACTGCTCTTCCTATCTCCATAATACTGTTACCAATATATTCAAATATATTAATATATAGCACCCAATTTTTGTAGTCCTATTAAAATGCAAGGAACCAAAATTTAAGGTAAATGACATTCACCACTTGACTGTTTTGGGGGGTTTTTTTTTTTTTTTTTTTTTTTTTTTCGAGTTGAAGTCTCACTCGGTCGCCCAGACTGGAGTGCAGTGGCCACTCCCGGCCACCGCAGCCTCGACCTGCTGGGCTCCGGCGATCCTTCCGCCTCAGCCTTCCGAGTAGCCGGAATTACAGGCATGCGCTACCACGCCCGGCTGATTTTTTGATTTATTGTAGAGATGAGGTCTCGCTGCCCAGGCGGGTCACGAACCCGCGGGCTCAGGCAATCCACTCACTTCAGCCTCCCAAAGGCGCGGGATTACAGGCTGAGCCACCGAGCCCGGCTGGGGGGTTATTTTTTAAATCACATCTTTATTCTAGATTTTCTTGATGACAGGAAAAAACCTTTTGTTGTACAATATACATTCTGTGATATGTCAAATAGGACATATGAGTTTTCCATACACTTTCCATCTTAAATTAAATACCGGGGTGCCAAAAAAGTATACATGTTTTTAAGGGGTGTTTGCAATAGTCAGAAGCATCTGGACACTGATAGTAACCATTTAAGCATTTTGAGTACCTCTTGTAATTGCAGAAGTCAAATGTGACTTGTATTCACATTTTATTGTCAGTATATATTGAGTATTACAATTCTAATAGTTTTCTTTTTCCTTTTTACATACTCTGTATATATACTGGGGGTGCCCCCCAAAAGTATATACATTTTAAGAGATGCTATCTGTGTATTATTTTTCTAAGTTGTATTGAATTACAGAGTAGTATGACATTTGCTCAAAGGATGTCATTAATTAAACAAATGCTAGCATCATCATGTGACAGGCAGGATAGTCAAAGAAAATGGCAGAAGCATAGTGCATTTTGAAGTGGTATTTGAAATTTGAAAATGCTGTGGAAGTACAACAACAATGGAGGTATGAGTATGCAGCAGAGCCTCCAACATGCCTAACAATTGCATGCATTCATGATAAGTTTGAGACACATAGTACAGTGTGTAACATGCACAAGGAAATATCTGGGAGGCTTAGCATACTAACAAGTCCTGAAGTAGTTTGTCCTAATCAGAATTGTCTGGACACTGATGGTAACTACTTTGAGCATTTCTTGTAATGGCAGAAGTCAAACATGACTTATATTCATCTTTTGTTATTGGTATATAATAAGTATTACAACTTGAGTAGTTTTTCTTTCTCAAAATATATTTTAAACTGTAATTATTTCCAATGTAGAAAGCCTCAAGAAATGTAATTGTTTTGACTTTTAGAAAACATCCTTAAAAAGCTCATTTTTTCCATAGAATACAAAAATTCAAGAAAAGCTATTCAATATTCAACAATATAATCACTCACTCTGTAACCTTGGTCATATACTTATTTTTTTCCAATTATTTATTTTAACTTTGTTTTATTTATATCCTCAATAACTTTAAGGTATTGACTGGCGACCTAGCCAGTTAGTTGACTGGTTAGTTAGCCGGTTAGTTGACTTGCTAGTTATGCGGTTAGTTGACTGGCTATATAGCCGGTTAGTTGACTGTCTATCTAGCTGGTTAGTTGACTGGCTATCTAGCCGGTTAGTTGACTGGCTATCTAGCCAGTTAGCTGACTGCCTATCTAGCCTATTAGTTGACTGTCTATCTATCCAATTAGTTGACTGGCTAGTAAACTGGTTTGTTGACTGCCTATCTAGCTATTTAGTTGACTGGATACCCAGTCAGTTAGTTGACTGGCTACCTAGCTGGTTAGTTGACTGCTTAGTTATGCAGTTAGTTGACTTGCTAGTTAGCCTGTTTGTTGACTGGCTAGTTAGCCGGTTAGTTGACTGGCTATCTAGCCATTTATTTGACTGGTAATATAGCTGGTTAATTGACTAGCTAGTTAGCCATTTAGTTGACTGGCTATCTAGCCAGTTAGTTGCCTGGCTATCTAGCCAGTTACTTGCTTGCCTGTCTAGCCAGTTAGTTGACTGCCTATCTAGCTGGTTAGTTAACTGGCTAGTTAGCCGGTTAGTTGACTGGCTATCTTGCCGGTTAGTTGACTGCCTATCTAGCCAGTTAGTTGACTGGCTATACAGCCGGTTACTTGACTGGCTATCTAGCCGGTTGTTAACTGCCTATCTAGCTGGTTAGTTGATAGGCTATCTAGCCCTTTAGTTGACTGGCTAGTCATATGGGTAGGTGACTTCCTATCTAGACGGTTAGTTGACTGGCTATCTAGTCAGTTAGTTGACTGCCTTTCTAACCGGTTAGTTGACTGGCTATCTAGCTGGTTAGTTGAATGGCTATGTAGCCAGTTCATTGAGTGACTAGTCAGCCGGTGAGTTGACTGGCTACCCAGACGGTTCGTCGAATGGCTAGTCAGCCAGTTAGTTGACTGGATACCTAGTAGGTTCATCCACTTGCTAGTGATCCGGTTAGTTGACTGGCTACATAGCCAGTTCATCGATTGGGTAGTCAGCCGGTTAGTTGACTGGCTACCTAGCCTGTTTGTTGACAGGCTACCTAGCTGGTTAGTCGACTGGCTACCTAGCTGGTTCATCGACTGCCTATCTTGCCAGTTAGTCAACTGGCTAGTCAGCTGGTTAGTCGACTGGCTAGTCAGCCGGTTAGTCGACTGGCTTCCAAGCCGGTTAGTCAACTGGATAGTGAGCCAGTTATTCAAGTGGCTGCCTAGATAGTTTGTCGAATGGCTGTCTAGCTGGTTAGTTGACTGGCTATCTACCCGGTTAGTTGACTGGCTTGTTAGCCAGTTAGTTGGCTGACTCACTAGCCGGTTAATTGACTGGCTATCTAGATGGTTAGTTGACTTGCTACGTAGCCAATTAGTTGACTGGCTATCTAGCTGGTTAGTTGACTGGCTACCTAGCCTCTTAGTTGACTGGCTACCTAGCCGGTTATTTGACTGGCTAGTTAGACGGTTAGTTGACTGGGTACCTAGCCAGTTAGTTCACAGGCTAGTTAGCCTGTTAGTTGACTGGATACCTAGCCGGTTAGTTGACTGGCTACCTAGCCGGTTAGTTGACTGGCTACCTAGCCGGTTAGTTGACTTGTTACTTAGGCAGGTAGTTGACTGCCTACTTAGCTGGATAGTTGAATGGTTAGTTAGCCAGTGAGTTGACTGCCTATCTAGCCACTTAGTTGACTGGCTATCTAGCCGGTTAATTGACTGGCTAGTTAGCCAGTTAGTTGACTGCCTATCTAGCCAGTTAGTTGACTGGCTACCTAGCCAGTTAGTTGACTGGCTACCTAGCTGGTTAGTTGACTGGTTTGTTATCCAGTTAGTTGACTTGCTACTTAGCTGGTTAGTTGACTTGCTAGTTAGCCGGTTAGTTGACTTGCTAGCTATCCAATTCGTCGATTGGCTAGTCAGCCAGTTAGTTGACTGGCTACCTAGCCAGTTCGTCCACTGGCTAGTCATCCAGTTAGTTGACAGGCTACATAGCCGGTTCATAGACTGGCTAGTCATTCTGTTAATTGACTGACTACCTACCCAGTTCATCGATAGGCTAGTCAACCAGTTAGTTGACTGGCTACCTAGCCAGTTTGTCGACTGGCTACCTAGCCCGTTAGTTGACTGGCTAGTTAGCCGGTTAGTTGACAGGCTACCTAGTCAGTTAGTTTACTGGCTACCTAGCCCGTTAGTTGACTGGCTAGTTAGCCGGTTAGTTGACTGGCTACCTAGCCGCTTGGTTGACTTGCTACCTAGCAGGGTTATTGACTGTCTACCTAGCCGTTTCATTGACTGGCTACCTAGCCGGTTAGTTTACTGGCTACCTAGCCAGTTTGTTGACTGACTAGTTAGCCGCTTAGTTGACTGGTTAGTTAGCCGGTTCATTGTCAGGCTAGTTAGCCGGTTTGTTGACTGGTTCATTAGCTGGTTAGTTGACTGGCTAGTTAGCCGGTTAATTGACTCATTCATTAGCCAGTTAGCTGACCAGATACCTAGCCCGTTAGTTGACTGGCTTCCTAGCTGGTTAGTTGACTGGCTAGTTAGCCACTTAGTTGACTTGCTAGTTAGCCAGTTCATTGTCTGGCTAGTTAGCCTATTATTTGACTGGCTAACTAGCTGGTTAATTGGCTGGCTACCTAGCCTCTTAGTTGACTGGCTATCTTGTCGGTTATTTGACTGGCTATCTAGCCGGTTTGTTGACTGGTTCATTAGCCGGTCAGTTGGCTGGCTAACTAGCCAGTTAATTGACTGGCTATCTAGCCGGTTAGTGGACTGGTTATGTAGCCGTTTAGTTGTCTGCTACCTAGCTGGTTAGTCAACTGGCTAGTCAGCTGGTTAGTCGACTGGCTTCCAATCCGGTTAGTCGAATGGATAGTCAGCCATTTATTCGACTGGCTACCTAGATGGTTAGTCGACGGGCTTTCTAGCCGATTAGTTGACTGGTTAGTTAGCCTGATAGTTGACTGGCTAACTAGCCGGTTAATTGACTGGCTACCTAGCCTGTTAGTTGACTGGCTTTCTTGCCAGTTACTTGACAGGCTATATAGCCGGTTTGTTGACTGGTTCGTTAGCCGGTTAGTTGGCTGGCTAACTGACCGGTTAATTGACTGGCTATCTAGCCGGTTAGTTTACTGGCAATGTAGCCAGTTAGTTGACTGGCTATCTAGCCCATTAGTTGACTGGCTACATAACCGATAGTTGACTGGCTACCTATCCAGTTATTTGACTGGCTAGTTGCTTTGTTAGTTGACTGGCTATCTAGCTGGTTATTTCACAGGCTAGTTAGCTGGTTAGTTGACTGGATACCTAGCTGGTTAGTTCACTGACTAGTTAGCCGGTTAGTTGACTGGCTAGTTAGCCAGTTATTTGACTGGCTACCTAGCCAGTTAGTTGACTGGCAACCTAGCCGTTTAGTTGTCTTTCTACCTAGCCAGTGAGTGGACTGGTTAGTTAGCCGATTCATTGAGTTCCTGCCTAGCCGGTTATTTAACTGGCTACCTAGCCAGTTATTTAACTGGCTACCTAGTCGGCTTTTTGACTGGCTAGTTAGACTGTTAGTTGACTGGCTACCTAGCCAGTTATTTGACTGGCAACCTAGCCGTTTAGTTGACTTACTACCTAGCCAGTTAGTTGACTGAGTAGTTAGCTGATTCGTTGAGTGCCTGCCCAGCCGGTTAGTTGACTGGCTACCTAGCCGGTTATTTAACTGGCTACCTAGCCGGTTAGTTGACTGGCTAGTTAGCCAATTAGTTGACTGGCTACTTAGCCAGTTAGTTGACTGGCAACCTAGCCGTTTAGTTGACTTGCTACCTAGCCGGTTAGTTGACTGGCTTGTTAGCCAATTCATTGAGTGCCTGCCTAACCGGTTAGTTGACTGGCTACCTAGCCAGTTATTTAACTGGCTACCTAGCTGGTTAGTTGACTGGCAAGTTAGCCAGTTAGTTGTCTGGCTATGTAGCCTGTTAGTTGACTGGTTAGTTAGCCAGTTAGTTGACTGGCTACTTAGCTGGGTAGTTGACTGTCTACCTAGCCTGTTCATTGACTGGCTTCCTAGCTGGTTCATTGACTGGCTCGTTAGCTACTTAGTTGACTGGCTAGTTAGCCAGTTCATTGACTGGCTAGTTAGCCGGTTACTTGACTGGTTAGTTAGCCGGTTAGTTGACTGGTGAATTAGCCGTTTAGGTGACTGACTAGTTTGCCTGTTAATTGACTCGTTATTTAGCCGGTTAGCTGACTGTATTCCTAGCTGTTTAGTTAACTGGCTAAC